>VXAV01005856.1:50132-79525 GCA_013399715.1 Alectura lathami | reverse complement strand
GGGGAGCCGCAGCCGGGGCTCGGGGTAGCCGCTGGCTGGCAGCAGTGCCGCGAAGGGACCCTGCCCTGGAGGTGGGCGGCAGCTGCTGGGGACAGGCGGCAGGGCAGGAGGCAGCCCGACAGCGGGCCGGGCGCGGGGCCCTGTCCCAACACAGCCCGAGCTGCAGGGGTGGAGGGGCAGCAACTAAAACCAGGTGCTGAGACCCTGTTTCTTGTCCAGGCTCTACCCCAAGGCGTGCAGCGCAAACTAACAAAATACATCAGACAGTGAGATAATGCAGATAAAATTCTCTAAGTGCACAATGGCCACCCAAAAAGTATTTTGCCTTGCTATACAGTATGGGGTCAATACTATGATGAGACATCTTATATGATAAAGGCTATAGGGTGCAGTGTTCTGTGTAACTACTCGGAGAACCTCTGTGGGATGCGGCACACTACACCCAAGCTGGAACACCAGCGCTGCTCTCATCGCCTGGTTGTGGGGAATAAAATAGATTGTCGGATCCACACCATTAACTCCCCCAAGTGGTGATGTAAACATTCGCCTTGCAATTTTTTGGTGCCATGCTGAGACTGTATCAAAGCTCAGAAGTAGGGTCCCAAGTTACAAAGAACTTTATGCTGTGGCAAAAACCTGCCTCTGTGCTGCTGCCGAGGTCAGCAAATCCTCCCTCTTTCAGCAGCTGTCTGCAAAAAGGACCTTTGGCTGTGGGATGTCCAAAAGAACCCCAGATGGGGGTCTCTCTGTTATGAGGAGGGTTCTGTATGCATTCACCTAGGCAGCAAAAAGAACAAAAGGAATAAGGAAGCTTTCTGCAAATAAATATGCACCCACCACTGCTTCCCCCACAGCACGCTCGCCCTGGGGGGCTCAGGCATTGCCCACTGCCAGGCAGTGAGTCAGGCTCCGGTGTCGGTCAGGAGAACCTCACAGACCTTACAGGCACACTGCTAACTTCACATCTCTGCAGCATTTCTTTCAGCATCTTCGAGGGTACAAAGGAAAGTGGAAAATCTGACAGAGATCCAATACCTAGGCAAAGCCCAGATAATCCAGGACCTGCATAATCTCCATTTCACATCTAAAAATTCAAATCTTCTACCACTGAGACAACCTGCCATTTGTCATTCTGTAAGAATTTGGGTATAATTAAATACTGCTAGATATGCAAGGAAAGCTGTGTTATTTCCTGTGAGGAGAAAAGGTGACTTGGAGGTTTTTAATATTATAGTTATTGCTTTTCAGAAACTCTCCTCAGGAAATGTTGGAAAATCCCTTCCCTCCAAATAGACAAGCCTAAAATTACAGATTCATTAAATCAGTGTGTGGGTAAGAAGTTTCTTCATATAGTATCACTAGGTTTAAAACAGAGAGAAAACACATCATCCTTTCATCTGCCTTGGAAGAGAAATCTATAACAAAAAGGGAATGTATAAACAAAGCGCAGTGCTCCTTGGCAAGGTCTTTACTGTCAAAAATTCCTCCTGCTCAGGGTCTTTTTTCCCATCCTGCCTACATTTAAACTATCACTGTCCCTACCTGTTATTTTAAGTTGGCATTAAACACATTAGGATTTACTTACTTCCTGAGCAGTGATGTCAGCAGCCCTTCTGCGTGACACCATAAACTCCTGATCAAGGCTCTGCAACAGCATTTAATCCACAAGACAGCTGCCCAAAGTGAGAAAATATTCCCTATGCAATGCTTCTCACACACTTCTGAACAAAAATATTCTCTTTATCATACCCAAAAAGGAGTCCACTAATCTTTTTGTGTTTTTTTGAGATCAGAGATAAAATTATTCAGAATAGTGCAGCAGGGCCATTAAATAAACAAGTCCTAGAGACCAAACCAGTTGAAAATCATGAGCTATACTGCAGGTCAGGCCAATCTGGTTAGCTTCTAAAGAGCATAACAAGCGTAACTGAACAAAATGAGCAGGGAGTAAATACTTTCCTTAACTTAAATACTTTGAGCTGCACTCATTTATCTATTCCATCAGACTAATCTGAGTCAGTAAACAGAAAAAAAAAGAAAAGTGAGCTGCTTACATTTTCCCACAAATAATATCCCGCCACATTGTCTGTGGCTGAGACAACTCTCAACCACATTCCACCAGACTTTCACAAACACTGCCATTATGAACTGTTTTTCTACTCCAGGCTTCACCTCTTAGCAGCTATTACTGACATGCTAGCTCTCCAGCTAGAAAGGGAACCAGGTGGCCAAATCAGGGCTCAGTGGAAGCTGATAATTACATAAGTCTACAGATTCTCTGGTTTAGCGGATCTATGCTACCTCCCGAGCCAACACACAACTCTTGATAATGAGGCGCAGAGGCAGCAGCTGCCCTCTGGCTCTGTACTTCTGCAGAGGTGCAAGCCTCTTTATGGCAGCTTTGTTAAAGCTGGATTTTTAAAGTTTCTTGCCTATGACTGTACCTTGCTCCAACAAGGTGCTTAGATCTGTAAAGCTATTTGACATAGGGCAGCAGTCCCACCAAAAACAAAGGTCAGGGACTTGAAGCTAAATATGTGCTTGAGAATCCTTCACAGTGGTTGCTTCTTTTTGTAGTTTCGCAGATCTGCGCTAAGGCTGAGAACCTGGACAGCTTACTGCAGAGGTGCAGTACGTTACACATAGAATAAGCTGGTGTCATGCTACACAGATACACTGACAAAACACTCAGAAGGATCCTCCTGATGTATTTGTGAATGCAGGGCAGGGAAAAGGGATCCCGTAAGAATTTCTCCAGGCTCAGGTTGTGATTTTCTCCATGACTGTGAGAAAATCATTTTGTTTCTAGGCTCTATTGCCTGTACATAAAAGGGACTACCACTTGCATAACAACATTCACTAACTTACAGAGTATTGCAAACGTTAACATCCATAAAGCACCATGAGCAAGAGCCTGATAAGACTTACTGTTCATACTCCAAGATCACCCCCAGTGGCTCATTAGCAGCTGACTTTACAGTTATACATGGAATTTTCCACATGGGCCACCTTTTAGGGAAAACAGATGGTGAGAAAGAACATTCCTTCCCCTTATCATCACCCCTCCCAAAGAAGTAGCTTCTCCTATTTGACAGGTATTTTCCCACCATTAACATTAGCTTCTCAAAATGAAAAAAAGTACTGGACAAATGAATGGCTATTCACAGGAGAAATTAACATTAAAAAAGGGGAAAATCTGGATTTGGAAAATTAAGTATGTATGCATGCTTCCTTTTGTTTTTGTTTTGTCCTTCTGGGAAACACCCTAATCTTAGAGACATATCTGGTCTTTCACTAGATTATAATGTACAGTAGGTGACAGATGAAATTATCTTTTATATACAGTTGGCATATATACACTCTAGACTTCTTCAATTTTGTTCTCAAACACAGACATACAAGACTGTGAAGGAATTCAAAGTCATATCTAGTTCCAGCTACCACTCAGACTCTTACATATGGCTCAAGTAAAGCTGTGTTGTACACGAGTGCTTCACTCAGTCCATGGAGACCGTCCTCTGCTCCTCGTCACAGCATTAGTCTGAATGCCAAGGAGGGTAAATAAAGTTTATGGTCCATCTGTCTATCCTCTCATAATGCAGTAATATTTACCTATGAGGTAAAACTACATATGAATCACTGGGTTCTATATTCTCCTGACATCAGGCTGTTGATTTAGATAAAGCCACAGAGAGAAAGCTTACGTCTCCAGCATTGACGCAAAACGTTCCACAAAGACATCAAAGGGGAAAATAATCTATTTCTGAAAGGTGGAGATACTTTCCCCAGGTCACCCGAGTTTAATATGTTTCTCCACTTGTGCTGTAACTGATTTAAAGCTAGTTTAAGAAGACAGAGGTTCAAGTATTTTATTTGCAAAATCTATTGCATGACTTCCCACAATTAACTGCTGGTATCTCCAAGAGGTGTAAGATGCCGGAGGACCACCACTGGTCTGACACTCCAGTAACGGTCTCCCTCCAGCAGCCCACAAACCATGTTCGTGTGCAGAAGCACACACACTAATGAACTGGCTAGCTCTTCAATAACATCTGATTTATATAAACTACAATGGATTCTACTGAGTTTAATGTATTTATAACACATTGCAACGTATAAATATGCAGCAGGAGGGGACCCCATGCTTTGCATGTCTTTTGATTAGGCACTGTGTTTATTGACACTCATTTTGAAATTAGATGCCAAAATAGAAGAGACTTCAATCACAGTAACCCTATCTCATGGTGGTTTCAGAGAGCACCCTCCACAGAGAGCACCCTCCAGCAAAATGCCTAATTAGCAGCATTTTCTGAAGATTTGGGGCACCCAACTTGAGACAATCTGTGCCTGATTTCCAGAACTGCTGAACATTCACAGCTCACGTTGACATCAGCACAAGGCAGCACAGCCTGAAGGCCAGCCAGGGCTGTGCCATGAAACCAGGCACCACGAAGCACATGGTGGGTGGTCACTTCAGTCTGCACATGTGTCCAGCGTCATCAGAAGACATTGCATATTACCTGATTCTGTCAGCATAAAGTTAAGCTTCTTGTTTACAGACAAGCAAAACAAAAAGGAAGTCGTCCCTGTTTGGTATTTGAACCGCTTTTTTGAAGATCATGGCATCTGTTGGTACATATCAGTCGTAGAGTTAAGCGGGAGCATTATCATGTGCACAAACTCATTTATCTAGACTGTATTCTCTATGCTTTAACTTGTTTTTAATGTGTATTGTTTTCCCTAAAATTTCTTACATATAGAATTGTCATTTTGCAGTCATAAGCACATCCAGGAACTACTTGAAAGCAAGAATGAAACTCAAGAAATTTAGGTAAGTTTACAGAAAGGATTCAGGAAGACAATTTCCTATGTCTCCAGCATTCTGAAGTAAAAGAAACAGATATTTTATTGTTTTTTTTTTTTCTTTTTTAATTCTGGAAAAGGGCAAATAAGATGTTAAGAAGACTTAAATGGATCAGAGAATAAAAATTGAGGGCTGAGGAACAGATAGAATATTTCTATCACCAAAGTTTCTAGACTTAGACAAGTCAAAGAAAAATGTGCCTTGTCTAGAGAGTGTGGGGGGCATTTTCCTCGTGAGGGGGTGTTTTTCTGAAAATCTTTTGAATGTTATTTTTTCTTTACAGCTTCTTTTGTAACTGCCAGCTATGCAGCCGATGTGACTGTTGCTGACAAGATGTTGCACTAATTTTTATTAATAAGGGCAGCAAAGCATCAAATGGCTGACCCAAACAAAGAACTACAATGGTCACAAAGATTTCAGTTCATGACTGAATGTAAATGCTTGCAATTATTCTACTGCATTTTTGCTGTTTGACTACAGAGTGATGTAGGCACAACATTAAAATTGAACCACTGGATGGGGAAGGAAACACCAAATCCACTAACAGAGGTCTCCAACTGAGAACTATTTGAACTGTTCTAGACATTTACTATGTGAAAGTGAAACAAGCCTCCAAATTTAGAGAACTGTTACTAAAGAAAAGCAGAGTAACTGCTTTAAAGGGAAATATTTCCAATCCATGCAAATAAATAGACACTAGGATGGTGGAAGGGCTAGTTCTCAATTCCTATGAGCAAAAAAAGTAGTCCAGTAGAAAATTTTGTTGTGCAGGTAAGCTGGGACTTACAAGTTCCATCCCTAGTTCAAGTGGTGGACAGTGCATTTATACCTTACACAAGTAATCACTACCATCCCAATACGCTGTTACCAGGTAAACCCATTTACTCCCTTTGGAATAGTGAAGCAAAGATGAGAAACACCACACTCTCAAGTAAATAAAAACAAAGAGGCTTCCAGCACACATGGTTGTTAATCTCTTCCACTAAAGAATTATGAAAGGAGAATTCATGCAGACTGTAAATTGTGCAGCCAGCCCTGGAAGCTCAGCTCAGCTGCACTCTGTGTCACTGGTATGCTGCAGTGTGATTTGTTAGCAGCCTTTACGGGATTCTAGGGTCAGGATGAGGGGGACAGCTTCTCCGGGCAATTCACAGTCCCAGAGGCACTCACAGCTTCTCATTCCCCATGTTACACAGATCATCTGTAGACATGCAGATCCGGTCATAAGGATTTGTCTCACTGGTTGCCAAGTGTTTGATACAGGCTGACCCTTGTTTAGAGAGCAGGAGCACAGAGAAGGCACCCACTGACTGCACTGGGCTGCCACAGTACAGCCACAGATGCAGTCACACAGAAGCTGAGAAAAAAAGCATTAAGGGCCATGTACAGAAGACAAAGATCTCCAACCAGAAATCTCCCTCTGACAGACAAAAGCAAACGTGGGTACTGTGGAAGTCTAAAGCAATGTGTGAGGTACCTGAGAAGCTTCTCTTTCTACTTGCTAGCAGAGAGATCTCCACATGGCTGCATCTTTGGATTAATTCACCAGCAAATGGATCTCAACTTGAGTTTTCCTTGCCTTGCAAAATTTTCCTCTGTACTGTTACTCTGCTAAAAAAGCAGTATCATGTTGCTCGACAATTTCAGAGGACAAAAATCTGTCCTAGAACAGGGTCTTCAGGTTCAGAGTTGGCAGAAATGCAAACTGTCAAATTCTGCTGCTGCTGCAGTGCAGTTCTGGGCTAGTGCTGGCCCTTGTCTTGAGAACTGATCCAAATCAAGGGATGAATGTGATACCTGCTGTGCAGCCTCATACAGATTAAAGAAGCAGGTCAATTTTCACTGTGAGGGAGCAAAATATTCTCTATGTTACCATTACAATTAGTAAAATGCGAGCTCGGATTTCACATTAATGACTATTATCTGAAACAAAAAGCAAAGGCTGAACAGTATCACCCTCCATACTGTACATCCAGGAGCTGTGAAGGGAAGGGAAAATCCAGTCTGCATTGCTGGGGAAAGTTATAAAAAATTCAAAAGTATTTAATAATTTACACAGTCGGACCACTGACCTTAAAAGTTGTGTTAAAAATTAAGAACCTCAAAGAAAACTTATTCTGAAATACAGACTGTACTTTAAATAGATTATTAGTTCCCAAAAAATATTACATATGACTGAATTTAATAACAAATTATGTATGAACAGAATTACAAGTAAATGTGATAAGATCTGAGGACTTCAGAGCACAGCTAGGCAGCATCAAGCTAAGGCAGTGAGCAAGTGTGACACCTGCAGAAAAAGCCTGGCTGAGGCACTAACAATTCCAGCCTGTGCTCAGCTGATGGCTGGCGTAACACCGAGGACATTTGCAGCCTGGCAAAATATGTGTTGTGAAACTCATCTCAATTTAGATTTCATTATAAGTGAGAAAACAATCCCTTACTCCATCATACCTCATGTATGAAAAATTACCTCTAACAGTTGCATTCTTTCCCCTCATTTTACTATTCCCAGTCTATTCACCATGAAGGCCGAAATAAAGCATCACTTAAGCAGTGATTTAAGAAACATGGATATGATCTGGAACCTGGTGTAAACAAGGATGTGCTGTCACTAACATGGCATTCAGTGAAGTGTTAAAATTGTACCTGAAAAAAAATAAATAAAATAATAAAATAAAACTGAAGACTGCATTTTGCCAGCCTAAAATTTGATTCACAATTAAAAGTGAAGAAGATATTCTTCACACCTCATGAAAGGTGTTATACAGATTTACTGGTACAGAATACCAGTATTTTGGCTGGCTGGCCAGTGAGTAATTCCTAGATATAGACTCTGTAAGCACTTATGATTCTCTGCGAAGAAATACGCTCTGGACTATTATTTTACTGTATGCACTGTGAAGATAACAAACTCTTCACTTGAAGAGGAACACCTTTTCGGGTTTCAGTAAAAAAAAAAAAAAAAAAACATTCAAAAGTGATGTTAACCCGTATGCATGAGAAGTGCATCTTTGATTGTCAAGTGCTGAAATATCTTGCTCTGCTCAATTTGCCTTGACTCAGGAAGTGATCTCTGATCCTAAAATTGTTGATGCTAAAAAAGGAGCATTGTCTTAAAAGAGCAAAGCAGACAGTACTATAAAAATAATGAGCTGGGAAGACTCTTAAGCCTTTTACATAATGGAACCTCTCACTGCACTGACGAAGATTCCCTCAAGGCCCAGTGTGTAGAGCTTTACTTTTATTTTGGCTTATACAGGCAAACACCACAGCATCAATTAAAGAGGCCACTTATTTACTAAGCATTCAAAGTCTACAGCAGTTAAGAGGATTAATTGTCTTCATGCACATAAAATTTAAACATAAGAGATTAAAGACAAACCAACCTGGTCACACACAACTAACTTCAATTAACCTATCTGCACTCGCTAAGCGTATTTGTTAATAAGCACAGACCACTGGTTCCAGTTCAGATCCTGATCCTGCAGCAAGTTTCTTCCCTGTGAACTGTGAGAGAGGGAGCACAGTCAGAATACAACTTCTGCAAACAAATAGCAACAACTCTTGGAATAAACTGTAAAGGCACAGCAGCAATTGTATGCCAGCTGAAACACAGTTGAAACTGTCTGTGGAGGCATCTATAGTCACCTCCAGAAACTAATAGCATTTGAACCTCCAAGTAGCATTAGCAGCTCTGCTGTATTCTGAAACTTGAAAACAACGCTGCTAATAACAGAACAGGAAACCGTCTCATCTTACAAGCTACAACAGCTCCATTAATTTCCAGTTAGTGTGCTGAAACAATTTACACCCATCACATTAAACATCCCAATATGGGGACTAGAGCCACTTTATCCTTATGCAATTAAACAATTGGGGCTTTGAGCTTCAACTCTGACTCGTTAGGAACCCAGATTCCTCCAGAACTTCTCCATGCAGGAGATCACCACCAAAGAGCTGCAGCAGCAAGCAGGTTTGCTCAGGACATGCTTGACAGTGTTGATTTTCGTTACAAATTCATGTTCCGTTCCTCTTAGCAAGCCCTTCTCCACAACCAAGTGCTATCTTTAAATCACCCTGTGCTCCATGACTTGCTTTCATTGCTATGGATAAGGCTGCTGGGAGAACAGAGGAGGCTGTGGCTCTGTGCAAGTCAAAATGCTGGCACCCACTGCTTCCAGTCCCCCTGAACATGCCTCAGTCACCAAGCACAACGACAGCAACACAGAGCCCTCCCCACAGCCAGCAGCCCCGTGCCTCACCCTGCTTCCAACACGTACTGTCCCTTCTGACTTCAGGGTACAACACATCAAACAGCCCCCCCGAAGTGTCATAATGTAAGTCCCACACTCAACACAGGATGTGGTGGGTTTTTAATTATTTTTTTCAAAAAAGAAATAGATACCACTGATAGCTGTCATACCGTGTGCCTTCCCAATAAACAGCAGGCTAATTACATGACAATTAGGTAACAACAAAGAGTCATATAGCAAAGCTTAACCTAGTAATTCTGGTTTCCCTGATTAATATTTCACTAGAAATGTTCTAGAGAGAGTATCAGGTTTAACCAAGAGCTTCATTTGTGAATTTTTTCCTACCTTCACTCCTGTTAGCCCTCTACAGGTAATCACCTCAGCCAGCTACACAAAATGGCAGCTTTTATTCCTTCTTCTGAATTGGCAGCAGAATTATTGACTAATTTAACTAATTTACAATCTAGGACACCTGCAAAAGCCCATGGGCTCTTCATAGAAGCAAGCAATATCGGAATTTGGCCTGATGAACCTTCACTGCCAGCGATGGCACACGCAGAACTGTGCAGATTGCCAGTGCAGAAGGAGACACCTGGCTGCTGCACCTTCCCTCCCCTGGAGCCAGACTTCCCTGTTGCGTAGCTTCCCTACGAACCGGACAGCTAGTGGTAGGTACCTGGAGGAACCCATAGCTCTAGATTAGGAACATAATATTAAAAGAAAAAAACAGCCTATATAAAATGTATCTTTTATTTATCTATTTATTAGAGCAGGAATATCTCTATTCCTCTTCCGGATAGTTCCTCCAACAGCTGGACTCGAGACTTGCTTTTTGGCCATAGGAACAATTTGTTCATTTGTTAAAAGACAAAGAGTTTCAACATAAGAAATTGTATGTATGCTGTCCCACAGCATTTTATAGCCAGCCAGCTGACTGCATCATTTCTGAGCATCTAAATTTTGGATTTAGAAAGATAACAGTGAATCTAATTGTAGCCATATGGGCCATGCCACATTTCAGCTGTTTCTCAGTGATTGTAACCTTTTTACTAATAAATAAATGTGGTGAGCCTGTGAAGGTTCTCAAAAATAAAAGTGGTTATATATCCAGTGGAGTACTGACTTTAGGCAGAAAAGCAGCATAGGTACATCTTGCCTATAATTTTCCTAAAAGGTCAGGTAGGCACAGTGCATTTTTTGCCCAATTTTCAGGGGAACAGAATAATACATTTTCTGAAGGCACTGCCTACCTATCTCCATGTCTTTCAGTTTTCATCTGCTCTAGAAATCTTTGTTTTATGTCTCTTTCTTGAAGGTCCCTTCACTGTACCAAGCAATGAAACGCAAGGCACAGCTCTGTTATAAAATATTACATGTGCAAACATCTGGAAGTGCTGTTATAGGATTCTAGAATCAGGGGATTGCATTTTATTTTTTGAGTGTAGATCTTCAACCATGCAACAAGCAGTCCACAAAAACATAAATAATACTCAATTACAATACTTCTTTTTCTCTTGCATACTTACAAGCCAAGGTAAGAACCTTTATGTTACATAAATCATTTCATAAAATGTATATGAAAATTGAAAGAGGAATATCTTTTTAAATTGAGAATAATATCACAATTACAGGACATTATATTACTAAACCTAAATGTTACTTTGAGGCATCAGGTTACCCTCAATACACACACAGTAATAATTAATGAAATAAAAACACAATGTAGAAAGGTGGTAATCTGAAAATTGTCAATTCTGCAAAAGATAAACAGAGAAAGTACAGAAGAGGTCTGACTCTGCAAAAAGGGCTGTGCAATGAATGGAGACCATCCCTAGATAATCTGTAATCTACACAAAAATAAAACCTCTTGTCCATAAAGCAAGATGTGTCACTTAAGTAACAAAGTCTTTTTCTTAACCTTGTATTTCACATTTGGGAGACTGGCAGAATCACTCTAACCTAGAAATCTTTGCGCATAATCTTCGTTTCTTGTCTATCCCCTTGTTTTTATCTTGCACTTAATGTGTATACAGCTGGCATGTAAAGAGCCTTAGCCTGAACAGAACTAAAAATCACTGAGAAATCCTCACTGAAAAAGAAATCACTGCATTATAAGATTAGTCTGTTGAAAAATGCTTTTTCTGAAAGCTGCAAAAAAATGTAGAAATTGACCATGTGTAAAGTCAAGGTCAGTTGCTGCATTCATGAAGAAGAAAGACCGTTTTGTGCCACCAAAGAAGGGATTATTAGTTTCTCAGTGTCAGAGTGGCATTTCACAAGTCTTCGATAACCTCATCAGGTGACATATCTCAAGTCAGTTCACATTTCAATGAACCAGCCCTAAATAATTGTCTTACTAAAAGCAATTCAGATTATGACTAGAAAATTATGATTTTATCGAAACAAACTAACAACATTTTTGACAGAACTTACAGAATGTGTTATTATATATTTTAAAGAATCTTTTTTCATCTACATATTAACACACTATTTCACTTTTGCAAATGTCAAAAATCACCAGCAAATCAACTTTTCTTTCTAAACTTTTATTTCTTTTAAGTTTGGATATATGGTCACATCTAACTCCCACGTGACGGTACATGGTATGATTTTTAAAATCATGTAGGACACAATTTTTTAGCTAATGAAACAGAAGTCACATGTATTGCGATGTTGATTATCCAAACCTCGGGTACCCAAAATCCCTGCTCACTGAAATAAGGCTGTATGCTGCAGTACCTATGTGTCAAGGGAACTTTTTAACACAACTAACTGAAACTCTGATCATCCAAATTCATGTTCAACATTTCATCTGGCATTTGGATTATTAAAGCTATAACTGCCCTGAAAATTAAAAGGCTAAAATGAGCTAGGAGACAAAGACTGTTCTGATGACTTGGTTATGTTAAAAGTCCACCAGGTGCTTAACCAGACAAATAGAAGTCACCAACGTGGAATGGCCTTGGGTATGCTCACAGATACAGTGCAGTATGGAACAGAAGTGCCCGAGAAGAAAGAGAACAGTTACCGTAATATGATTACACGGTTGCATAGTTAAGGAATGTGAAAATCTTGATGGCTCAGTTGCAAATCTGCTGGTCATTTTGTGTGTGTAATTGTTATTGATTTACTTGATAGAATCGCAGAGAAAGCATGGAAGAGAGATTTGAATGAGAAGATCCAGATCTAAATGCAGATATAAAGGGGTGTTCTCATTTGGCTTTAATTATTTTAATGGCAATTTTTATTCTGCTTTTTAACATACTGTTTTTTCTCTTGACTTCAAGTTATCATGTACTGTGCTTTAGGAAAATAAAGCAATCGAGTGGAGAATGGGCACTGAAGGCAAAGACTCAATAAAAGAGCAGCATGCTTTTCAATCTGGCTTTTTAAAACATCCGCTATCAGAGGGCTTTGGAGGTTTAAGGGATTAGATACCATGACACATCTGTCAGATTATTATGTAAGAAAACTCTCCTGCTGTTTTCTGTGGGTAGAATGTCTGCTGTGAAATACTTTAAAACAGTTTTTTTTAAAAAAAAGAATGCACAAAATAGGCAATATTTCAGTTGCTTCGAGGTGTGTTTTTGTGAGAAAATAACTTATTTTTCCTGGCCTAAAAACAAATTATATTTAGTGCCCTGATTGCACGCTTGTATCTGAATGTGGATTAGCAGAATACACATGCTCTTACTGTTCACAACAGAGATTGAGCAAAAACATCAGGATTTGTAGGCTGGAGTAACTTAGCTGTAATTTACAGACCCAGGAATCACTGGCAGCATGCAAACAAAAGCAATGAAATAGGAAATTATAATTCATGTTATACTTCAGGTATATGCTGAAAATATTTTAAATGACTGCAAATCCTAGGAAACCTTTCTGGATAAAACAGAAGCCCATATAATTTCAGGAAAAAAATATCTAATATCATTCCACTGCTCGTATGCTTTATTTTGGCAACAGAGTTCCACCTTTCCCCTTTCTGCAGAGGATGTGTGTTTTGTCAGCAGTGAGGCAAAAGCATCCATGTCCTGTTGCTGAGAGCAATGCAGAGCAATGGCTGCTCTCTGGATTCACATCAGACATGGCTAAAAGCTGCAGCCTTGTTAAAATAATTATGAGAAGCAGAAGTCTGAAGCCATCATCCACCACCAGTTGGATACTACAGATTTAAACAATTACTGTAACTTCTGTATTGGTCAATTCTGATCTCCAAGTTCTGTAATTTTCATGCCCCTGCTGCGCTTTCAGACATCTCACCCTTACAGCAGGAGACCAGATGATGCAGGGCTGTTTAGGTGGTAAGAGCTACAGTGCTGCGTTATGCAAACAAATCACAGAAGCACACACAGCAAGACTTGAATTGGAACCTTCTCCCGTCCCAATAATTTCTCTCTCTTAGCAGCTGCAATTTAGCTTTCCAGAAATTCTACCACCAACTGCACAAAGCATTTTAGGCTCTACTTTGCAGAGGCAGATGAGCAGAAAATAGTCATCAATAGATGGAAATTAGAAAGAGGCAAACTAAAAATCAGCAAAGCTGTGGAACACCTCCGTAAGTTTGTATCATTAATAAATATGGCCAAAATATGGGCGAACAGATGGCAGAATAGTTGTTGGCTTTTTTGATGCTTGGGACGTTTTCTTTTTAAATAAACATATACAGCATATTTGTCTCCCAAATCTGACCTTCACAGGAGCACAGGATGACCTTGAAAAGTGTTCCCTGCTCAAGGTTCAAGTGTTTTTTTATGCTGACATTATCACAGTTTGAGCAGCAGGGCTCTAGCCTCAGGCACTAGCTCATGACTCTCGAAGGCAGCAGTCTGAAGCAAGAAACTTCTGCATCGCTGCTGTGTCTGTTAGGGCACTTGCTAAGCACATGAGGCTGTCAGTGTAGGCACTCATTTGCTCACCACTTCAGAAGCACTGTCCCACATGCACATTAGTCCCCATTTTTTGACTTCCCTTGCTTTTAGCCAGTGGGAGCCTAAAGGCCACCCAAACTCATTTAACCAAAACTTTCCAGAACTCTTGGTCTAGGACTGGTAGTTTCACTGTTTGCATGCCTGCATGCCATCATGAGTGGAAGGTTTCTGTAAGAGAATGACAAAGATAACAGACCAGCAGCAGCAGTCATGAAAAGTACAGATCTCTGTCTGAATATGAAAGATTCAATAACAGAATTGGAGATGACATTGACCAATATATAACTTATTTGTAAAAGATAGGCCCCTTTTGTTCACAGGAATTATACAAGCCTTCTCTGGAAATAAAAGTCATATTTTGTCTGTGCGCACACAACTGACATTCACACTGAAGTCAGTTTAATTCACGTTGATAAATGTACACAACATTAAAATACCACTCCTGCTTGTTTGTGTCCACAACAAACTATTGCAGTGAGTCAAAAGATCACTGAGCTTAGAGCTTAACTGTTTCAACATTTTCCACAAAAAAAAAAAATACAGTAAATAAAAATGATAATAAATAAATAAAAATAAATAAAATAAATAAAAGCACAGATGCAAAAAGCCATGTGGGCCTCTCATTTAGATGCCCCCTGCGCAATGTCCCCTCCCTCAGCTGGCTGCCCCAGGTGGCTGTGTAACCCACAACAAACCTCGGTAATTCAGAAGGAGGGGATGCTTTTGTTGCATATGGAGGGTTGGCACTAGGAAAGCGAGTTCGATCTGGAGACATCAGTGATCCGCACGGTCCTGCAGCAGTCTTTCTGAATCAAACTTTTTAGCTATGCTAAACAGCTCACATTGGGATGGAATCAGCATATCCCACCCTGCTGAAAGCTAGCCAACATTCTTTTACAAAAGCTCATGGCTTTGAAGCAGCAGTTTCAGAAATGCTCGTTTTCCAGCATCCGACTCCTGTCTTCAAAGTTTAGGTAGCCTCAGGATGCTTATTTCAGTTGCTTCCATAGCCTGAAAATATTTGGAAAAGGGGTGATGTCTAGGCTTATTAATTTGAGAAACATATTTTTACTTAACAATCAATTCTTTCAGAATCCTAGGTTTAAAGATTTTGAGCAAAATTTGTGCATGCGTATGCATGCAGACCTCTAAATGTATATGCGTATAGACATTTGTTTGTCTTATTTACATGCAGTCCCTACATTTGGGCTTTGGGCAGCTGACGCAGACAACTCTTCTGGTGGAGTGAGAACCAGGCTCCATGTGCTGTTTCTGCGCAGCTGGCAGGGAGATGTGAGGGCAGCTCTTCAGGGGCAGAGCCCGCCTGGCACACTCAGGGTTGCTCTCTGCGCAGGGAGGTCTCAGATGAAGAGCTGCTTATTCCTACAGACACACCACAACAAACACACACAGGCTCAAAGCCTCAGGCACAGCCAAATCTACTTGCTGCATCTTTGCTCAGCTCTCCAGGGTCCAAACCTGCTCTCACTCCCACAACAAGTATCTAATGGAGCTGCCCTTTTTTTCTTCATGGGGAACTGTCACAGAATACTTAACTCAGAAATGAAGTCTTTATTTTATTTTTAAACAGGAGCAAATAGAGGCACATACATTGAAAGCCAGGCTATAAAAGAAAATTATTTTCTTCCCAGTAACCCACCTGCCCAGCACCTCCTGACTGCAGCACTGCAGCAGCGAGTGTTCTCACTGTTACAAACATACTGGCATTTGCCTTGCCTCTGGCCACGGTTAGATTCAAACTCTCTCCTATTTTACATATACCTAGTGTGCCGTTTCCGTTACCATGGATCATCCACATTCCCAATAAACATGACGAGCTGCTATTTTCACTACAGCAGTTCTCCAGCCTCCCCGTTCTTCCTGCCCTGTGCCCCCAGGCTCACCCCCACCAGCACAGGGCAGCAGCACGTGGCTTGCACAAACGCCTGCTCCCTCGCGCCTGAAGATGCCATTCGGCTGACATTGTGTTGGGCCCCCTTCAGCGAATCCCAGCGCAGCCGTTCGGACTGCGGGATCCTTTCAAGAGCCTTTTAGGAGCTGGGGCCTTGCCCGAGGGCACCTGTGTGCTGTGAGCCCTGGACGCCGCGGGGACCTGCGCTGGACCTTCCACTCGGCACAGCCCGAGGGCCCTGGCTCGCAGTGTCCTTGCAAACAGACTTGCTGCATTCAGTCAGTGCTATTGCACCGGAGAGATGTCTGTTATTGGGACATGGGGAGTGAATGGAAAACAGCACTTCATTTCTACCAGCTTAGTAGGAAAAGAGTTGCAAAGTACTTTTATCCCAGTATTTTTATTTTTATTTTATTATTTATTTATTTTATTATTTTTATTTATTATTTTTATTTTATTCCAACCTCTAGCCTGTGTAAGAAATAGAACAAGGAGAAAGGAGTCAGAACCATTTGTCCTGCCCTCTCTACATGGGAGGAGAAAATTCCCCTTCTCAGCCTGGCACAGGGCAGGTTGTGTCCCTCTGCCCCTGCCCATGCCCACTGCAGCAAGAGCTGTCCTTGTCTCAGCCCACAGAAATCAAAGAGGCTCTAGCACTGCTCTGCATGAGGGCACAGGAGGTGCCCCCAGCACCTTCATGCCAGCTGAGGAGAGCAGGGTATGGCAATATCTGTAAGCAATGTAGACACCCACCCTGCTAATAACCATCCCATAGTCAAGTTATGAGAAATGAAGCTGGTAGGTTTGGGACACCATGGATGAATATTTGTCATCTGAAAACAACCTTGTGCATTATAAATCCATTGTACTTTTATCTTAAGGATCACTTTTTTGCTTTAAAAAAAAAAAAAAAAAAAAAAAAGTAACTTACATTGGATATAGTATTTCAGCAAAGAAACTTCAGGAACTGCAACGTATTTAGCTAAATAACTATCCGGACATATCTGAGTGCATTTATAGCTTTGGGGCTAACAGGAGTGCTTGGCAGAAAGAAACTAAATGTAAAATAAAAGAGTCTTCATGCTCAGGATGTTGACAATCATTAATACTAAAATAAATAAATAACAACAACAACAAAAACAGTTCCAGGCTTTTGAGATCATTTTTCCAAATCAATCAAAAAAATATAGCTGATATCATTTCAGAGCATTGAAGAAAACTGAAAACGTTAAGTGCATTTTAATGACTTCAGCTAAAGAGAATTCATGAGAGCAAAGCCTAATGCTGAAAAAGTTTCTAACTGGAAAAACAGCAGCAATGTTTCAGCAAATGTACAAATGTATCCTAAATGAAATCATAAGACATGAGGAAATATATTGTACATAAACATCTGAAAGACAAAAATATGATCCATCATCAGCAGCCATAAACCTAACTAATAACTGCATCACGTCCATCACATTCAGAGGCAGGTAAAATACAGACTGGGAACCAGAGGACAGTATAGCATGTTCCTGCTCACGGTTTAAAATGGCTACTTGCCGTGAGTGCGCACCGTGGGCCGATGTTGCTCTCTTTTGGTGAACACGCAGTACTGACACAAAGTTCTCTCTGCAGCAATACCAGCCCTTAAAAAATATTTTTTCTACACTAATCTCGAAACTGGTCTTTCAAATAACACTTAGCTTCTGATTTAAAATACCTTAAGAGGCAGGTTATTTTTTCATCACTATTGTAGCCAAGAAATGAATGGAAACACAAAAAAAAATTATCTGCTTTTGTCCCTGCTCCTTTGTCAAGCATGTCTTATATGTTAGAAGCTACTTCACCAAAGCAACCAATATCATATCTACATGCACAAAAATCTTGATCAAGAAATACATATGTTGAAGGGGGTACATAATTTTAGAAGAATTATGATAAATTGCATTGGTTCTTTCACCTGGCAATGGCAGTTGTACTTTACTAATCCTGAGGCAGGAAAAACAAAGACCAGCAAACAGCAAAGTATTTGCTGTACAGTTCAGTGTAAATACAGCTATTCATGTGCAGTGGCAGAACAAATGGGATATCACTTTGTAGCATATCCTGCATCCTGCCCTCACTGGGCCTTCCCACTCTCCCAGACCACCTGGTTTAAATTCTTCCTTACCTGACACGCTCTCACCAGTGATATCACTGCATCCTTGGTTTCTTCCACTGTTGTCCTATTTTGTCTCCTCTGTGTTAGACTGTTTGCATGTACATCTGTTGTGCTATAAAATGCTTAATAATAATCCCTGTCCTTTCCACCTGGGCTGCACAGAACTGCAGCAATAATGTTTATAACCAGTTCCAAGTGGTAGGTGTGCGGGGCCAAATAACCTTCAGGCTATTTCTCATGTGGGGCAAATAATCTAAATTAACGAGATTAATCCTTAGGGCACACATGGGCTTGTAAGTACTGAAGGAGGGCAAATGCTTTTCTCCACTTACTTTTGTGAGAAAGTCTAATCAACAAAGGACAATCTTCTTAACATATGCACCTAAAATAAAGCATTCAGACCAATGTGCAAAAACAGATGAGACATTTCTCATTGGTGTAGGAGAACACTTGCACTCCTCTTGGACTTCAGTGTCAATTTCAAAACACCCACCAACTTTAAATCCTTTCTCTTTCATTGAGATGTGTGAGTATGTTTTGGCTGTAATTTTAGCCACCACCGTTTGAAAGCTTCGTCTTCTTTTTCTAAGAGCAACAAATAAAGGAGAAGCATTCACTTTGTGGAGCATACAAAAAGTAGCTACTGAAAAAACAACCGTTATTTAGCAAAATTGTATCCTTTAACATCTTTCAGGAAGCCATTTATCTTGCATGATACAGATGTACCCGCCCAATCTGTAAAACAATGGAAATCATATCAGCATATCAGGAAATTAGAGAGTTAAATTGGATGAGAATTTCTGAACATCTTTAAAACTTCCCTAAAAAATTGTGAGGGAACTTGTACAGCTAAATTGCTGCATCCATGCACAGAACAGAGTAATCACAGGAGAACTGCTGTGACCGTGCCGTTTGATTAGTATTCCCACTATAGCTGCTGCCCCAGGATAACCAGAAGATGTTGTATTTAATGCAGCTATCCTGATGAGTGAAATTTAAAAGTGATTATTACATATAAACAGTGAAGAGAGATTAATGGAGCCATATTTGAAACAATTCCACCAAAGTCATGAATGGTGAGAACATAAATGGTGAGAACATAAACAGTAATATGTTGGGAGGAAGTTCTTCCCTGAGAGAGTGGTGAGGCACTGGCACAGGCTGCCCAGAGAAGCTGTGGCTGCCCCATCCCTGGCTGTGTTCAGGGCCAGGCTGGATGGGTTCCTGGGCAGTTTGATCTAGTGAGCTAGTGGCTGGCAGCCCTGTCCATGGCAGGGGGGTTGGAACCAGATGATCTCTGAGGTCCCTTCCAACCCAAGCCATTCTATGCTTCTATGATTCTGTGAATATACAAACAGGGCCATACCTCTCCAGCAGAAATTTAGCTGCTTTAACTTTTGTATATTATCTTTACAACATTAAAAATAAATAAATAAATAAAAAATAATGTATTTCAGGGAAAAGGATATAGAGTAAGTTGTAATAATGGAAGCTGACTGGGCGATATCAAGAGCACCAGAATAAAATCTGATGATGTAAACAATGAAGGCTATAAGATTACTGAAGATATAGTAACAGAGAGTTATCACACCACAAATATATATATATAATAAAATGAGATCTAACTAATGCATATTTAAAATATTATGTGCATTAAATAAAATTAACAGAATCAATTACTGATAATTAAAGTCTGAATCAGATACCAAACAAGCACGTCTAACTTAAGACTGGCCCCAGGCCAATGACCTTTACAGCGCCGCATTATAGGACCACCCTGTTTGTGGCAGCTCTCCTCTTCTGGGGCAGCTGTCTGTTCACGAGGACGCAGCTGTAGGGCAACATCCTGGATGGCAAAGCACAGAGGGGAAACTCTTGACTCAGCTCTACTGTCAGCTCGCTGCTGCAGCAGAGTACCTCAGGGCAAAAGCCAAGGAGATGCATGGGTGCAGGTCAGAGCAAGGATGAACCTGTGTGTCCCAGCTGAGGGTTTGTTATGCAGACTCACTGCTCCTATACTTTCATGGCCCCTGCAGAGCAGTAACTGTTTCTCACTCGAATATTGCCTGCCAGCAACAAGACTGGGGTTGTGCAGTCACTCTGGGAGTCAGGCAGAACACAGGTGCTGCTCTAAAGAATTCCCACAAACTAATTTCAGAACAAATATTTTTGGCTTTCTGCTACCCTCAGATACAGACTTGTCATGTGCAAAATCGACCACAACTCAGGCAAGCATGTTTTAAATCTGCACGATTATGCATAAGAGCTGGATCTTCCAAACACTTGCCACAGATTTAGGTCATGCTTGCAAAAAAGGGAACAGTCACAGTGATGCCCACTCATCCTGCCCCACTTTCATAAAAAGGCTTGTTCCACAGCATCCTACCACTGCTGCATCCCTCTGGAAACCAGCCCCAAAACACTGCAAGACCATTTTCAGTTTTCTGCTTGATCAGTTGTCCCTCAATCCCCTGGGCAAGCACCTGCACTGCACTGCGCAGCGCAGCACCCCTCTGCGCAGCGCCAGCTCTGTGAGAGGGAGAGAAGCAGCCCAGGGAACATCAGGCTGCGTCCTGCTGAGCTGAGCCTGCGGGGCCTGTCACCGACATGCTTCAGACTGGTAAATAGACTGCTGCTGGTCTGAACTACACCTGAACTGAAACAACTTCAGTCACAGTTGAGCTCAAACATGAACTGAAGGCAGAAATCCCCTGGTTACAGTCCCTTGACACAGCTGATGGATCAGAGGGCAACTTTTTCCTGCAAAGGCTTTATTAAAGGTCACATAGATTATTTACCCTTTTAATTTACAGCTTACCCAATAAATGCAAGGTTAAGTACCAAATCCCAATAACCCACAGTAAGTGGGCGGTGGGGGGAATCTTGAAAAGCTAAGCTTAAAAAAATAATTAAGAATATAAATAAATAAATAGTCAATCATTGCTTTCTTAATTATTTTAACTTTGATATTTACAATTCTTATTGCTAAGGAAGTCAAATAATTTTTATAGTTGATAAACACCCAAGTTTACTAGTTAATTAAGCCCTTTTGAGATTTTTTTCCCTCTTTCAATTCTGAGAAAAAGTTTAAGCTTTTAATAACAAAATGGAGCAACATTATATAATTCTTTTACTTGAAGTTCTTAATTGCAATTACCAGTTTAAACTAGAGAACTCCATGGGGAGAAGTTTGGGTTTTTCTTCCTTAACTATCCCAGCAATTAGAAAATACTTGGCTTTTCTCTATGTCTGATAATCAGCCTCCCATTCCAAACAACTGCAAGGTTCCCATATCCCAGAATGACATGAACTGCATCTGCAAGTTAATTCTGTTCATACAAACTTTTCCCACATGAGTGACATTTCAGATTCCTCAGTAACACTAATATTTTATGTTGTCATAAAAGATACTCAAAACATAATGTTCATATGATGAGACACAACTCAAAACATGTAGGAAAAGCAAGACAATTAAAAACAAGTAAAGTCAAGGGTGCCATCTTTGATTTGTATTTTTTGTATGTGACAGTTGGAGGGTTGATCCTGAAAGCATTTTCTACTGGGTGCAGGTCATTGCACTTAGAAAGGAAGCCCTGACATTAGCAAGCACTCAGCCTTAGAAATCTTTCAGCTCAGTAGAACCCAACTGAGCTTGATTCAAAGCCTGTGGTTTTTCCAGTAACCATCACCCTGCAACCTACCAGACTGATACTTGCACCCATTCTCTCCCATTCCCCAAAACCCAGTTTCCAGAGGCCCTGCAAAGGGATGCGGGGACAGACCCACAGCAGGGCTGTTGTGCCTCTGTGTACCTGTGCAGGGAGGGACCACCAGCCCCAGGGGCGTGCTGCACTCCTGAAAGATCTGGTGCACACCCACGTGTCTCATCTTTCCTGTAAACAAATTCTTCAGACTCCTGCCTGACAGTATCTAGTGCACAAATAGTGCTATCTTATACTCCATCTGCTAAAATAACCATAAGACAGAGATGTAGATAGTTGATATTAATTTGTAGAAAAGAAAACTACTTAAGAAAACTATCTTAAGAATTGCTCCTTAGTTGCATAGGGGTAAAGTAGTTTGTACCACTTCATTAAAAAGAAAGTATGTCCACAGGAATTAAAGTTCCCAGAAAAAAAAAAAAAAAAAAAAAAAATCCCACGAACTAATAATCAGCAGCACAAAAAGGCAGGGGCAATTATTTCCAGAGTGCTCTCTCACTCAACCTCTCTTGGCAACAAGAAGAAGTTAAGTTGTGAAAAAATCCCCTCCCTTCCCCAGTAGTTTTGCAGAAAACTGTTATAATAATAATAATTCAGAAAAATCATCATCAGTAGTGCTGAAATAATTCCTTTATTGCTGTGGCACAAAACCTCAGTCCTTTATACTGATTTATGATGATTTGGCTGTGTTTTGAACAAGCACACTCTGCAGGCTGAGCTACACCTCACTTGTCAGAAGGGAGAAGCACAGTTTGTAAGCTTGCCCATGCAGTTACAGAACTGCATTACAAATCAACCCAGCACCAGGGGACTGGAGGGAGAAGACTTACTGATGTCAGGTCTCTCAAGACTGACAGCTGAGACCAAAAGTAAAGTAGTTATGTCTTCATTACGATATCCATAGATCTTTCCATTTCTAAATTGGAGCAGTTTTTGGCTGGACTTCGATCTGTTCAGTGGGTGGGCTGCCACAATCAAGAGGTACAGCATTACTTTCCCCAGAGAAAGCAATGGAGATCTGGGCCAGGCTGGCTCTAGGGAAGCAGTATAGAACCTTAAAGGCACAAATGATGGCAGATAACACCAAGCTGTGTGGTGTGGTCGATACGCCTGAGGGACAGGATGCCATCCAGAGAGACCTAGACAGGCTGGAGCAGTGGGCCCAGGCTAACCTCATGAGATTCAACAAAGTGAAATGCAAGGTCTTGCACCTGGGTCGCGGCAGCCCCTGCTCAGTACAAGCTGGGAGATGAAAGGATTGAGCAGAGCCCTGCCGAAAGGGACTTGGGGGTACTGGTGGATGACAAGCCGGACATGAGCCAGCAGTGTGCCCTCACAGCCCAGAAAGCCAACGGCATCCTGGGCTGCATCCAAAGAAGCGTGGCCAGGAGGGCAAGGGAGGTGATCCTGCCCCTCTGCTCTGTGCTGGTGAGACCCCACCTGGAGCCCTGCGTCCAGACGTGGAGTCCTCAGTGCAGGAAAGACATGGAGCTGTTGGAGTGTGTCTAGAGGAGGGCCACAAAAACCATCCAAGGGATGGAACACCTCCCCTGTGAGGACAGACTGAGAGAGTTGGGGCTGTTCGGGCTGGAGAAGAGAAGGCTCTGGGGAGACCTGATAGCAGCCTTTCAGTATGTAAAGGGGGGCTGCAAGAAAGAAGGGGACAGACTCTTCAGCAGGGTCTGTTGTTGGACTAGGGGAAATGGTTTCATGTTGAGAGAGGGGAGATTTAGACTAGATATAAGGAAAAAGTTCTGTACAATAAGGGTGGTGAAGCACTGGAACAGTTGCGCAGAGAGGTGGTGGATGCCCCGTCCCTGCAGACCTTCAAGGTCAGGCTGGACAGGGCTCTGAGCAACCTGATCCAGCTGTAGGTGTCCCTGTACACTGCAGGGGAGTCGGACTAGATGACTTTTAAAAGTCCCTTCCAACTCAGATGATTCTATGATATGCTTCATTGCCTGTCTTTTCCAGTGGTGCTTTCCGGGTAGTGCTGGAAATGTTCAGATAACAGCCAAATTTGTTTTCTAGAAATTGCAGTAAAGGAACACAACCCTCTTGGCTGACAGCAGCTGGTAGTGGCAGTGCCTAGCCTTTGTCAGACTGCCCACATCTTCCTTCATAAGTCTCACTCACGATCAGCTTCAAAAAGCATAAGAAGACTTAGGCTTCACCAGCGTAAGTTTTCCTCAGAAAGCAAAAGTGAGACGGCTGAACCGTAAGTAAGGCAAAATGGAAAAAAAAAAAAAACGTATTAATATCAAAGAGAAGACGTTTGTGCAAGTGCAACACAGGACAGAACACCCTGCAGCTGAAAATTCTGCCTGACGCAAACCCAGTTTCCAGCACTCTCGCTATTGTAAATGCTGATTACTGAGTGCACTGTAGCCGGTGACATTACCAGAACCTGCTGAGGAGCTGCGACACCACGGAACACTGCATATTAAGCACGACAGCGTGCGATCTGCAGCGTCTCTGCAGTATATCGGCTTTGTCATATGGCTCAGCTGCTTTCAGATTCCCACATACATTGCCCAGAACTAGAAATATTCTCAGCTCTAAATTGTCTACAACCAACACAAGCAACCTGTGAAAGCATTTCCCTCCACAGAAT
The DNA here is from genome assembly GCA_013399715.1 of Alectura lathami. Lineage (NCBI taxonomy): Eukaryota > Metazoa > Chordata > Aves > Galliformes > Megapodiidae > Alectura > Alectura lathami. The sequence goes on along the minus strand of VXAV01005856.1, from coordinate 55,083 downwards.
AACAGAACTCGGTAGTAAATTTTATAGGGGTATGGACACATGAAGGGAGCATTGTGAGAGTCCAATTACAAGGCTATATTAAAGAGTGATGATGGTTTACCAGTAGATGTGCAATGAAAGAAAAGTTGCTTCCGAAAGATGTATTTTCTTTAAAAAAATAAGGCACAATGGCACAACACAGGGAAGTACAATTTATTGTTGATTAAATAATTACAGTACAGTGTTATATTTCCTGCTGAGGCTCTGCAAGCTAAACTACAGCCCAAGTGAGATACAAATTCCTATATAATGAAAATGCTGACACAACAATATGCATATTAGCATTACTGGATGTTATCATTGTTGATACAAAAGAAGATATACAATTGTCCTCCTAGAATTTTAGAACAGGTTATGCTGCAGCCAACTCAAACAAAAGCATATACCAATTTTATTTACTTGACTGTAACAGCCAGTAAAGCTATCCCCATCGTGTTGTTGCAATCCGTACAGGAGAAGAAAATTACTGTGAAATAGATGCCATCATTCCAAAAGCTTGATTGAGAGCCAAGCTTCTTCCAAATGTGGGTGTTTCTAAAGTAAGAGTAACCATCCAATTACTTCAGCTTTCTAATCCTAAATAGGTTTTCTATTACCACTAATAATACATGTATTTGTGTACTTGAAAGAAGATTCCCATGCATATATAACATCCAGGGATGTTACAAAGTACATTAATTGGATAGTGTTTGGACAATTCAGATGCATTTTGTATAGGAACATTTGCATTCAAATGCAGATTAGAACACATACTGGGACAGTCTGAACACCGATTCACATTAGCTGTTAATTGATATCGCTATTAAACCTTTACTTCAAGCCCAGATTTGTTAGCATTGGAAGCTGTAAGATACACAATACTTACTGATTCCTCAACCTAATCGGGGTGGAGGAGGAGGGGGAAAGAAGGGAGGAAAACCTGCAAATTTTTCCACTTCAGAAAGAACACTCAGTGTTAGCAGCGCCTTCCCCTATCATACCAAACAGCCACGCTGCTCTGAAAGCTGTAATAATGCAAGCAAGCAGGATACCAACAGCTTGTGTGTAAGTATGAAACTGCTGCACTGTACACTGCTTTCCCAAAAAAATTCTCTTGCCACCTATGTTTCCCTTGCCCAGCGACTGTGACCAGCAGTGTCATACTCAGTAGTGTATCTGTGGAGCAAAGCATTCAGTTTCTCAGTATGTCAGAAGGCTGATGGAAGGAAGAGAGACATCTCTGGTTCATGTCATATGTTTCAAAACAAAACCTGGGGATGCAGTGACAGGCGAGGAACACATATGCTGAAATAACTGCAGACAAAACTAAAGGCATACACAAACTCCATGTTTGGTGTGCAATATAGTGAACTTCAGTGCACCTCGAGTAGAACTCAACTACACGGCCACAAGTTAAGTAAATTAATGATTGGAAAGATGCTGTCAGATCTAGCTCACCACCACTGGAAGAAATTCTTTTAATTGTCAGAAAAACTTATTTTTCACTATGCCAATAAGCTTTCTCAGTTGCCTCTGGCGGCATAGTGTACTGAACACAGAAGCGATTGACAATAAATTGACGAAACTTAAACTACACTCTAGCTTATTTGTCTAGTACTATGGCATCTTGATGAAGGTACTTTATTCATTCTCTGAATTAGAATAAAATAAATCAGATGACTGAAATCCTACATGAGTAAAAGAAGACATTACTACTATTAACAGCACAAACCCTGCAAGCAGAGGTTGTAATTCCCAATTACCCTGCTTATCAGAATGCCTGCAATCACCTAACAGACCTGAAAGCAAAAAAGTAGCTGCGGCTGGTGCAGCTCTTTCAAACCTGACATCTTCCTGAGATTGCTGGCCATTTACCAATGTGGTTTACTACTAAAACTATGTCACAGTGCATGCTGCCCCATAGAAATTCAGGTACCAAAGAAAGGACAGGTCTGCACAGGTCAATCCATCCTCTTTAGCAATGCTTAGTTGTTTGACTAATTTACTGCATTTGTGAAGGCTATTGCACATTGGTCATTTTACCAAACAAGAGCTTGTACTAATGAAGTTTGCAGTTGTATGGGGCACACAGCGAGTCTCCAGCAGATCAAGCAATGTCAGAGCCGTAAGGAAGCGACTTCAGCGAAAGCTGAGAATATTCAGCACTCAGCAGAGCTGTGCCTGTGCATAAGGTTGGCTTGGGGTGCAGGTGCATCCTCCTGGAAACACATACAGAATTTTCACCTCTATCCAATCTTGCACCAGCTGCATCATTCAATGGACTGCTGAGTCCACATGTATCCTCAGAGCTGTATTTCTCTCCACAAAGCAAATTAACCCCACGACAAACTCTTACACAACAACAACCAGACAGCTTCTGATATCTGAGTCAGATCGAGAAATGCATTACACAGAAGCCTGCAATACAGGTATGCTGTGATGTTTTTTCCTTTATCTTGGTATGGAAATCTCCTGTTTAAAAAATAAGGCCTTCTACGCCCTTCTGGAAAACTTCTAAAAAGTGGATTATGGGGAACTCTGGCAGGAACAGCCAGCTGTGTAGATGGTAAGTTGACGCAATTACACTCAGTAAGAATTCACAGATAGCATTCAATGAAGCAGTCTTTTGTTCTGCTGCAACAGAGCAAATCATTTCCGCAAGAATGGGCGCAAGGAAAACCATTAATGCAAAACCTGCCGCAGGATAACAAATTTTCTTACCAGATGTCCTGACTCCTCTTAGCCCCTCTGGGCTCCACTGTACTTCATGACTGCCACCCTCAGCTTTCAAAGCCAGACCTTTGCAGTAAGTGAGCTGCACATCCTGTCAACCCCACTGCAGCAAGCTGTGTAACGGTGCTTGGCAAAACCCTTGCAGCAGCCACGAGCAGTTGTTTGATCACAGCACAGCAGCCAAGGCAGGCACGGGTCACTTCCTTGCACTCTGCTGCCCTCCACGATGTGGCTGATAACTCCCGACAGGGAGAGGCACAGAGGTGACCAACCACTGCACAGCCGCTTGCACCGAAGTGAAATACAAAATAGGTTCTGGGGATTGGTGTCAGCCACCGCTTCAGCATAGGGCAGGTTCGATTTTGCTCTATGTCACTAAGGACAGATAGGCCCATTCATGGGGCATTTAAAGGCCATAAAATCAGTTTTAAATGTATAATTTTGTGGTATGTTTAATATCATTTGTTGTGAAAGGAGGGGAGTTCTAAGTGCAGCATGAAGAGTTCTCCTTACTAAGTGAATGCTGCCTTTTGTTTTAAAAGAAGAAACAAGGAAACACACACACACTCACAAAAAAAAAAAAAAAAAAAAAAAAACTCTCTGTCTTGCTCTCCCACGAGTAGAATCTGCTCCTGTTCCATATATATACAAATGGTAAAATTACCGCTGATTTCCTTAAGAGTCCTAAGTGCTACAGCTATTTACATACCAACAAAGACTCTTCTGCATTAACAAAACATTTGAACAATGTAGGAAATTGCACAGAGGTGGCTGACAGAGAACAAAGAACACAGAAGCAGAATAACAACTAATGCATGGGAATTTTACCACATGCAGAAAAAATTACCAATGTTTTTAGCAAATGCTGAAGTGAAAGATTTTCTAAAAGCTATACTATTTAACAGTAAATTATCTTCTCCTGAAAAAGGGAATAAATGCAACAGCTTCAAGTTAACTGTTTTAACACTGCATGCAAAGCTAACTTGCAAATGTTCACATTTGCTAACACCTAAATTAGACGTTATGTAACTGTCAATGTAATTCAATCTTTCCACTAGAAGATGCAGGGAAAATCAAAAACTGCAATTCATGTTTATATGTTTAAAACTGAATTTACTCTAGAACTCTTAGCCCCGCTAAGAAATCATTTGATGTAGCTTTAAAAGCTGATGTGAATTTACTTATTTTCCTGGACATATAATCTACAATTAGTGACTGGTTTCCCCAGAAAAAGAACAAAACATTCCTTTCTAGGCCAAACATTAACACAAGGCCAAGGTCTACCAAACGGATATCGTTATGAAATACTCTAATGTTTCCTTGAAAATTACTTTGGCAAACCAATGCTTTCAAAAATGTATTTTTTTTTGCTCCGCTGATTTTGTATTTGGAATCTCAGGCTTGTTACCAAGAACAAAAGAAGAAAATTTATATGCACTTTCTTTCACTAGAAAATTAAATTCTTGTGGCCATATGTAGAACACAGATAGGTAATAGCTTTGCACCGGCAGCTTTCTGCCACGGAAAGGAGCATCCTCTCCAGTCAGCCCCTCGATGCCCTTTCACAGCCCGTATGAACAGAACTCCTACAGACTTCCATAGGTATCTTTCTCCAGAAAAGGCTGAAAAAGCAGATGCTATCATGCTGCACTCTCACAGCCTAAGAACTGTTTCACAGCACAAATAAGGTGTGAAGTCTTTACAGTTTCGTAACTGGTATTTTTGAGCCAGACCCTACCGCTGTCTGCCCTGCTCCGAAGCACCGCCGTCTACCCAAGCACCATGTGAGAAGCCAGGGGACGGCTGCAGCCGGCCGGGTGTGCAGGGTGCCCCCAGCCCAGCCCCCTGGCCAGGCCCCAGCTGTGCAGACCCACGCGGGGAACAAAACCTGCCCTGAGGAAACCACGAGAGATTTTGACATAAAAATCACATCAGTTGCTGCCTCCTTCCAAACATCCGCTGCATACACGAGCTTGCCCTGACTGTGGTGTTACCAACATGAATTGATTTCGACAGCCAGCTAGCAGGACCGGCATCTTTTATGGTGACCGCGCTTACTCACAGCCCTGCACCTCGCACCTCGGCGCGGCCCGAGGGGCTGTGGGCAGACGCGCTCCCCGCGCCCCGCCGCCCAGAGGCGGTGCTGTGGTAACGACGCCCGGCTCCTGCCCGCAGCCACCCCCCCCACGCCCTCCCAGCG
>VXAV01005856.1:1463-20260 GCA_013399715.1 Alectura lathami | reverse complement strand
GAAGATGGAAAAAAAGTCACAGACTACTAGTCCAATTCAAAAAACTAACAGAAGAATTAAAGAAGGAAAAAAAAAGAAAAAGAAAAAGAAAAACAACCAGACTGAATGAGGACAAGTTTACCTTATGTTGAGAAGCTTTAATGCATTTAGCAGAACACCCTTTTTTACATCATAGTCTATTTTTTGATCAGTTCCAAAGCTTGGGGCACGATTAATCTGAGGGGAGGAAAAAAAAAAAAAAAAAGAACGTTACTCAGTTTTCTGTATGTCAACTTCAATAGAACATATTTTTTGTAACAGGGAAAAATATTCTTTCAAATATAGCATAGAATAAGAGAATACATTTTGAGAATTAATTTTTGGTTTGTGTTTCTTAAATAATTAGAGAATTAAGTACCACATATGCTGGAAGCTAGGAGATGTACCTTTCAGTCACCAACTTATCCAGACACTTACAATAAACATGATTCAAGTACTGGCACTGTAAATCCACCTTAATGTATTGTTGTTTGCATTGGCCGGAAATTTACCCTGAAAGTACTGTTAAACACATTATAACTGACTGTCCTGCCACAGGAGTCCAGCACAGGAAGAGTTAAACCCTTTCCAAATTCCTAGTCTGAAAGCAACTTTGAATACAGTTCTTCTCCAGAAAAGTAACCGAAAGTTCTAATTCAAGGTCTTCTCAAGCATATTTAAATAACTCTTCAGACACACTTAAAGCAAAACCTTGAGATCTAACTTATCAACACATAGTATAAAAACAGAAATTACAGTAACAGTAACTTATAATCTACATACAGAGTAAGATGCTACAAATATTACTATAGAGGAACAAAGGAAATGAAACAGGGAGTCTCCACCAACCATCACCTAACTACAGCCAAGCTTTGGAGCCCCTGCAGAAAAAGAGCTTGCAGGAAAGCTTTGAGGGAGAATGAAGTAAATGCCTCAACATCTCTAGGAACACCTTCCAGGCTTGTGTAAAATCGTACACATGAGCAACAGGTGCTAATAAGAGGCAGGAATCATGCTGACTGTGAAGGAGCAGTGATGGTTAATGCAGGCATTTATGAAGCTGAAAAGCTACCGCATTCTTAGTTAAAACTGGTGCACCACTCTGTCACTTGTGTCCTCAGGTATGTTTGTGTGTTTTTTGTTTTAACATACCATACATGACTAAAGTTTGAAATCCCAATCCTACTGTGACCTCAGCCCTGAAAAGTAACCAGAGCAACAGTAAAAACAGTGATCCAGTTCTGGACAGCTGCTGCAAACTTGTCTTGGTGCAATGTTTCTTGTAGCAGTAGATGTAGGCCCAAAACAAATAAAATCCAAGCAACTAAGTACATTAAAAAGATAATACAGAAAAAGAAGGTGTGAATTTAAAGTTCATTTACTTCTGATTAAAAAAAAAAAAAAAAAAAGAAATTCCCTAAATGAGTAAGATACTAATTCATCATCTTCACCAGTATGTGGGAAAAATTTCAGTCTGGGATTTCACCTCCTTATGGAAAGGATCAAAGAGTATATTCTTACCTCTAGTGGTGTAGAGTATGAATAAAAATATTCCACTATATTTGAAAGGTCTTCTCAATAAAGAGATTATGTAAATGCCTCCATAACTCTAAAATCAATTGAATAAAATATTACATCCTTCTAATAACAGGGATTTAATCCCTATGAATTTTTTTGAAAGGATCTAATTCTTTATTAAAGCGTCTCTAAGAATAGAATTTAAAAAGAAAAAAAAATGACATCTGTAACCCATAAAAATTCTACTACACCAAATGCTGCTAATAGTAATTTTCCATAAACTGTGTTGCTGACTGAGATGCACAACTTGATCTCAAAAGATTACATTCATGTTGCAACTTTATGAACAATAGTATCACAGAAATAATACAAGTATCAATGAAATGCAATGAGAGGTATTTCCACATGGATCTCGTCTGAGCCGTACAAGCATATATCATTCATAATTAAATACAAACCCCATTTATAATTTAAAAAAAAAAAAAATTAACTGGCTTTATTAAACAAACTGTCTTGCTTTGTCAAATGTGATCATTGGTGAGAAATCTATAGAAGTCTTGGGAGGAAGACTTGGGGGAGAAAATTGCTTTTCTCTAACAAGAAAATTCTGTCCCTTATTTTCATGTGTCTATTCCATGTCTCCAGACAAGAAATGATTGCTGACTAATCTGTAAGACAACAGTGCTGTAAAGTAATCTTGATAATGTACCAAGGATACCTGACAACAGGTATTTATAACAAAGCGTTGTATGTGAATCTGTCTTTTAAGAGGTGATTATTTAGTGTCCAGTGACCAAGAACCAGGACATGACTAAGCCATGTTAATAAAACACTAGCAATGTTGTCAGGCAGCCACATCTTGAAGACTGTTGACAAAAACAGGATTGTATAAGGGACCCCAAAATTACAAGCAGATGATGATAGCCAATTGCCATGGCCAACTAGTGTTCACAATGCAGCCTTGCGAACTAGATAAAACTGGGTTTAGGGATAACAAGGCAATATAGAATAGAATCCAAGAAATGTAAAACAAACCAATTATGGTAAGACTTGGAGATAATGCGGAATTGCTCACCAGTGAATGAACAGTAAGTAGCGGACAGCTTCAGCAAAAGAATAAAAAGAAGAAACCCTCACCATCAGCAGTGTATTCTTCCTGAGGAGAAACCCAGGACATGACAATTTGCCATAACAACCAAGGTGAAACAAGAAAGGTGGGTAACCTTTCTTACGGAGAATTAGACCTCTCCTGTTTCTTGGTGGCCTTTGGATCTCCGGGGGCACAGGCAGGGTAAGCATAATGCAAAAGAAAAGAGTAGACACCAGAAAGCTTGTTTATTGGAGCTTTAGCTACTTTATTAACAGGAATTAGCAATAACTGAATTCTTAAGCCTAATACGTCTGAAGACATTTTAACTGGACTGGTAAAGTTCTGAAAAGATTTTGCTAGCAGTTCAGTTACACTGAATGTGGAACTGTATATGAGGCAAGTTTCTCTCACACAATTAGATCACAAGTTCAGTACCCTGTTCTTGAGGCTTGGTTGTGATATGGATGCAAGACCGAAAAGCTGGCTGCTTGGTCTTAAAATAGGAGGAGGCAGAACAACAAGCAACTTATTAAAATCCAATAATTTGAACCGTATAACTTTGCTATTTACATAAAACAGCCTATCTTGGAAATGTTGGTAAAACTGAGTTCTCTGGGAACAGAAGGGATATCCAGGCAGCCGGTGCTACTGCGATAGGACGGAGGCTGCAGGGAGCGCACGCTGCGGGTCAGAGACACTCGGCGCCACAAGGTGGCAGCCACGCGTTTCTCGCAGCCCTCCCGGCTGTAGAAGGTTCCGGAAGTTCGGAAGCATCAAGGAGCAGGAGAAGTACACCGGTAACGGGGAATACAAACAAAAGTCATCTCAGGAAAGCAGAGTCGTTACAGTGTTGCACAATTCATTTCTTATAATAGTTTATTAAGCTAACTTTATAACAGAACAGCTACATGAGCCATGGAAATGAGAAACTAGATTTACCATCCTAATCCTGTCTTGGCAATTTTCCCATAACACTGGGAACATTCTGGGCCTTGTGATTAGTACTTGTTACCACTGTTAGAAAGAATGATTCACTCCCTGGAGGGAGTTTTGGCAAGAGAGAAATGGTGGAAAGAGATAAGAGTGGAAAGATGGAGAAGAAGCCAGAACCGGTTCAGGAAAAAAATACACATACAGATATTTTTACATGTTCTATGTATTATTATGTATTATTATATACAGCACATGCATACACACTAGATATACATTATTATATCTAGTACATATATACGCACTGGATGTTTGTCTATACAACACTATATATGGTATATGTGTACTGTATGGTATGTATCTGTGCATATATACATACACACATATACCACATAAGTGGAACATATATATGGTATATACATATGGTATATCATAGAATCCTAGAATGGCTTGGGTTGGAAGGGACCTCAGAGATCATCTAGTTCCAACCCCCCTGCCGTGGACAGGGCTGCCAGCCACTGGCTCACTACATCAAACTGCCCAGGAACCCATCCAGCCTGGCCTTGAACACAGCCAGGGATGGGGCATTCACAGCTTCTCTGGGCAGCCTATTCCAGCGCCTCGCCACTCTCTCAGTGAACTTCTTCCTAACATCCAACCTAAACCTCCCCTCTTTCAGTTTTAGTCCATTCCCCCTTGTCCTACCATTATCCACCTGTGTAAAAAGTTGGTGTGTGTGTGTATGTATATACACCCATGTATATGCAAACATATGCATACATACATCCTGCGTGGTTATTCTGTGAACACTGAAAAAAAACACAAACAAGGACAGTGAAAATTTGTGGATGAGTGCAGAAGCTGACTTACTAAGTTTCAAAGTTTGAAATTTCTGTTAGTTTAGTTCAACACCTGGCAAAATACAGTAAAGAATACCTGCATTGCCAAAAGCAGAAGAGAACATAATTAGACTTATATATTAAAAAAATAATAATAACCAAGTACACAACTTTTCAGGTCCTGAAGTATTCTCCAGCAACCAAAAATACAAAAGCAGCATTTATTACTTTGCCAGATCCCTCCCTCACAAACAAGGAATCCAGAAACCCTCCTCTGAGGCCACTCTATCGTAAACAGTAATTCAAAAATTGTAAGATGTTGATACTTCATGTGAACATCCAAGGAGATAGAGGGGTGTCCTTCAGAATGGATACAGCACACAGGTTGATTCATCATCTCTCCTAGAAGAGGTCTGACCCCGTTTGCTACAAGGCCTGATGAAATGCATGCACAGACCAACTTCAGCCAGTATTTAAACAACTTCCTATATGCAAGCTGCAGGCAACTATACATGATAATCTGGAAAGTGTAAGGGTAAATTAAAGGCATTGGCAGGCTTTGTGTGACCAAAAGAAAAGCTAGAGATGCAGTACAGATGAAGTTCATGCCACATGTAGTTTTTAGCTAGCACATCAAAGCCAGCAAGTATGCCTATATCTGTATGGCAGTGAAGGAATTTATTTTTCAGATTAGAACTATACTGAAATCCAGAGAGAAATAAGCACAACAAAACAAATGTTGACAGTATTAATTGCCTGAGAACAAGATTATAAATCTGTAAATTAATTGTGTACATTTTGCTCATCAGAAGTCAATCATATTCATGATTTACTGTCAATAGATAAATTTTTAGTACTTCTTTTTTCATCCAGCTGTACAGCATTCCATCAAGTTAACATAATGAAATAAGACAATCTGGAAAAAGACAAGTAAACTCTACCTATATATTAATAATAGTTAATTTAAAAGACAAAGTAGAAAAGTCTCTAATGTTGCTGGTTGAAAATGTGTGTGCAGACACCACTTCAGCTTCACTATACCACTAAAATATCAGAGGAGAAACATTTCTTCCAGTGCATGCCAATTGCTTGACATATATACTGAATTTGTTTTCTCTGTGCGTGAGGGTGCTTTTAAAAGCCACAGGAAAAAGAAAGAACTGATACTCAAAAATGGAGGTTAGGATCAGACATGCACAAAAATTGCCAGAGCCATTTACATGAAGGAAATCTATGCAGTACTCACCTTCTATCAACTTCAGCTACAATGGGCCTACAATTGGGTTAAAATTCCATTTCTAATTAAAACTTTCACAAATATTTGAAATGCAACATTCCTCCAGGAAAACAACCTTACCTGAGTTTCCAAAATCACTGCAAAACAGGGTTTCCATATGGCTGTTGCAGAAAAAGCACCATTTACTCAAAAACTGTACCTCCTGCAAGGCACAGATTTTCCTTGAAAGTTTTCATACACATATATATGGATTCAGCTGGAGCTTGGTTAACTTCACTCTTATAAGTTTACTTTACATTTGTTTAAAGAGGTTTACCTCTAGGAGCCATGGTTTTAGTTTTCTGTCCAGCAGAATATCAAATCCCAGGACTTCAAAGCAGACACTGTCACTTCCTGGTGCTTGCCCTGGCCTGCACATGCGATAAGCATGAAGAACATGTGGCTCTGCAACTATGAGAGTCTTCACTACTAACTCCTGTAGGGATTTTTTTCAGAGAAATTTATCAGGAGAGAAGACACCAGTATATATTGAACTAAAGTATTTCACACTTTTGAAGATGCCTTAGTGGAATGTGGAAGATTTTTAATACCAAAGATTCATACTGAGTAACAGAAATTTTTAATAACTATAAAAATATATTGCTATACTTTCCATAGTACATCTTTTTTAGATACATGACAGCCTAAATGATAAAAGAATGTTGGGAATGAGGTGTAGCATAGCCAAACTTCATCCATTTCATTTCACAATATCATTTCCAATAAATATTCTAAGAATCATATTTACAGATTGCGCCTGAGATCTAACAAGCTTTGTTCTGTTCCTCATTTAAAGATGCCTGTAACATATCCACTGACTTTAGTGATGCAGGTTCCAATACGCTGATACATGCAACGCTGAATGCAGTTTTGTAAATATGCTTAAATAAAATTTACTTTTTTTGCTAGAAAAGTCTTCGAGAATTTAAATAAGACTGTTCATGTGTATGATATTACTTATATGAGTAACTGTTTGAAAGGGCTTTTGTCCCTTAGACAGAAAAAGTTTAACATTAAGTTTATAATCAAATTCTGAATTTAGCCTTTTTAAAATGTAATCACCATACATACCATGTCATTTGCGGTGAGCTTTGCTGAGAATTTGGATTAACAAAGTTTCAAAAATAATGCTGGATTCTAAGTGAAGTGGTGGCAGAAGAAATTAATTTTCTAACAATACCCTTACTCAAGATAAATAAAAGCATATTAGTTTTATCTTACTGAAATATCATTCCAGAATTTGGAGACATCAAGATTATTTGTTTCTAGAAACTCAGTAAACCATTTTATGGAGCGTTTACTTCCTTTATCTTCTGTTTCATCCCGTTCAAAGTGTTCATTATGTTTATTCACAGAGTAGTTGGTCAAATGCATATACAGTTGGCTCTAAGAATAGGGAGAAAAGACCAAAAGAAAAAAAAAAAAACCCTTAAATACAGTTGCAGAATGGTGGAATCAAAATATTTAAAAGAAAAAGTTAAATCAGTAATGACATAGTCTAACAGTACATACATCAGTCTAGCAGCAAATACATCATGGGTACATATTGTGTTTCTGATTCTTGGAGATTTCGTATGCTGAATGTTCTAGCCTTGTTCTAAGAAAACCTGGGCTCATATTTAAGCCAGCTGCGGCCAACAGATCTACTACTCAACATCTGGTTAGACAACATATGTGCCATTTTACAGGTCTGTGTGTAAACAGCTACAGAAAAACGTGGAAAGCAATTATCATAACTTACAGAACAATTACATTCCACAGGAAGCAAACAATAAAGATTGTACTTTGAAGTGCTACTTTAAAAGTGCTAAAAACACTCTGGCATCTGTTTCATAGACAATCTCACATTTCAGTTTTCACTGTAGTGTATTTATGAGAAATGTTCTCATTACAGTGATAGTTTAAAATATCTTTTACATATAAAGTCATCTGTTATGCTGCTATCTGCCAGAACTGCTCATTTTTGAATGGCTGGTAGCCATACAAAAAGCAAGGTAAATTTCAAGATACACATTACGTAAATGATGTATCCTTTATGTAAGAAAATTTAAGCAGCAGCTTATTCATGTTATCAATTACATTTAAAAAGAAAGAAGAAAAAAAAAAAAGGCCTTTAAAAGCCAATCAAGATTTATATATTTACATATCTTCCAGTACAGGTATTAATTCAGCTTTCTACCTACACTATCATGATGACAGTCCTCATCACACTGACAGTTCTTTCTCATATTTCATTCCTTGTCTGAGTGATAGTCAATGTTAGAAGCTGGCCGTAGGTTTTCTGTTCCAACTCTTTTTTGATAAAACAGACAATAGACAACACAAGCCTTCTGCTGTCATTTATCTCACTACACTTAAATTTTTAAAAAATGAATGACATTAACAAAACCATGCAATTTATTTGCAGGCTAGTTAACAACGTATTGTATTAGCACTACAAGTAATGAATTTATCCCATGGCTTCCAGTTACTGCTTTAAGAATGATTCTGAAACCTATGGTGTTTTTGAGTACTTATAAATGTCATCTTTCCACAAAATTAAATTATTTCAGGCAGTTAAATTAGTTTTCAGACTACAAAACATGAAAGTGTTTTTAGAACAATAGTTAAACATATGAACTAATCTTGAGTCTGAAGTTATCTGGAACAATGTCACTGTGGAACAATGTCATCTGAAGAACAATGTCATTAGTGATAAGCCAGGTTATTTCATACAATAGACAGTCTGCAACATGAACAGCTGCAAGAACACACAAAACTGCTTGTTCTGCTGCTCTGTTTATCCACTCACAGCATATTTCAGTGCTGATAATGCTGAGATTAGTAACAATTTAAAAAAAAATTAAAAGTAAACTATTCCAAATATAATACTGGAACTTTTCCTAATATACCATATGCCATTCCTGCTGAAATCCAGATTATACCTGCAATCTTCAAAAGAACTCAGTTTTAAGTGAGAAGTAGAGTAAATGGCTCACCACGCATTTTCTATTGCATAATTACATTGAGGCAGCTCTTAAAAATATATACCTCTGGAAAAGGAAAGATATAGCAGCAATGGTGTACAGAGTGAGGTGTAAGAAATTTAAATCTTCTGATGCCTGGATGCTTCAAATCTACATCTATTTTTTTTAATGCCATCTGTACTTTGGTCTGTGCCAGAAGAGAGGGGTTATGTCTCTCAATAGGGGAGGATACTGTATGTGACCAGGAGGATTAGGACATGTCCTTCAGCATGTCCCTTACCGTTTCTTGGTTCTCTGCAAGCTTATAGGCAGCCATGCTGCATCATCATAAAATTGTCAAGTCTATTAGGTATACAACAAATGGGTGATGTAATTCCATGCTTCTTCCCCTGCTGAAGCAGTCACTTACAAATGTTGACACATTCCCTGATGTTCAGGGATTTGAGTGACCACTCTCATGCCATGGTCTTCATATCTTTTTTTTGTTTGTTTTCTGCTTCCTCAATAGGTTCCCAACACAGTGGCTGAAACTTTGCAGGATCCTCAGCAGAAGTTCTAAACTGCAGGGATGTTAAGCAACAATCTGGCAGAATATAAAGCCTATCCCCACCTTGCATTCCCAAAACTGAGTCTCAGACAAGTAAAAAAGCAATGTAATTTGTTCTTGGAGTTATTTTGTTTACTTCATTTGTTCTGAGTTGAATGTTAATAATTGACTTCTTTTGCTTTCTTTTAGGAAAAAATTAAACTAGCATACATACATGAGTCAGAAGGGATTTTTTTATACATAAGAAATGATAGTTGCAATTTTCATAGAAAACATGAGTTACATATCTTTCATTTTATTTTTTTCTCTCCAATGACAATTCAAGAATTCCGCCACATGAATACCAAATGAAAATTTTATGTCACTACTTTAATTTTCCTCCTGCACGACACAGGTAAAATTCTACATACATAAGCAATAAACTGGAATGAACACAAACTTACCAAATTAGAGTCACTGGGGGGATGATACTTTTCTGTGCCCATTCTCACCAGGCCATCATGATATAAAAATACTTTTAATGGATCACAGGAGGTTACAAGAATATATACACGTAAATCAAACTTGTAGCCTTCCATAAGAAATGGTTTGTCAAGATATTCCTGAACAATCAAGTGATCCTGAGCTTGCAACTTTTCTCCATTTCTTATTAAAGAGATCCTAGTTTAAAAATAATAATAATAAAAGTTATTTCTAAAATATAGAACTTACTTAGATAAAATTGTTTTAAGTACATTTTCATGGTCACCCAGCCAGGTAGTCAGACTAAAGACTATGTGAAAAAAGACCTTACACAGCTGATTTGTACAGGTATAGAAAAAGTACCATTCAATTACATGACTTTTAGTTCCCCGTCTTGTGGCTGGCACCTGACAGATTTTGGTTTTGTTTTTTTAAAAATGACAGAAGGAAGGGATGTCATCCAAAGGGACCTGGACAAGCTAGAGAGGTGAGCCCACGTGAACTGAATGAGGTTCAGCAAGGCCAAGTGCAAGGTTCACCTGGGTCAAGACAGTCACAGATATGTGTACAGGCTGGGAGAAGAACTTCTTGAGAGCAGCCCTACGGAGAAGGACTTGAGGGTTCTGGAGGATGAGAGGCTTGACATGAGCCAGCAGCAAACGCTTGTGGCCCAGAAGGCCAACTGTATCCTAGGCTGCATCAAAAGAGGGGTGGCCAGCAAGGTGAGGAAGGTGATTTTCCCCCTCTACTCTGCCCTGGTGAGGCCCCACCTGCAGTACTGCATCCAGACCTGGGGCCCCCAGCACAAGAAAAATGTGGAGCTGTTGGAGCAGTTCCAGAGGAGGGCCATGAGGATGCTCAGAGGGCTGGAGCATATTTCCTATGAAGAAAGGATGAGGCAGCTGGGTTTGTTCAGCCTGGAGAAGAGAAGGCTCTGGGGAAACCTCACTGAGCCCTTCCAGTACCTAAAGGGAGTTTATAAACAGGAGGGAGACTGACTTCTTACATGTTCTGACAGTGATAGGACAAGGCAGAACAGTTTTAAACTAAAAGAGGAGAGATTTAGGTTAGATATTTGGAGGAAAATCTTTACTCAGAGGGTGGCGAGGCACTGGCACAGGCTGCCCAGAGAAGCTGTGGATGCCCCATCTCTGGAGGTGCTGAAGGCCAGGTTGGGTGGGGCCTTGGGATGCCTGATCTGTTGGGTGGCAACCAGCCCACAGCAGGGGGTTGGAACTGGATGATCTTTACTCTCACTTCCAAATCAAGCCCTTCTATGATCTACGCATCCTGGGCTGCATCAAGAGAAGCATGACCAGCAGGGCAAGGGAGGTGATCCTGACCCTGTGTTCTGCTCTCATGAGACCCCACCTGGAGTACTGCGTCCAGTTCTGCAGCCCACAACACAAGAAGGATATCGAGCTGTTGGGGGGGGCGGTCCAGAGGAGGGCCACAAAGGTGATCAGAGGGCTGGAGCACCTCCCCTATGAAGGCAGGCTGAGAGAGTCAGGATTGCTCAGCCTGGAGAAGAGAAGGCTCCGGGGGAGACCTGATAGCAGCCTTTCCAGTACCTGAAGGGGGCCTACAGGAGAGCTGGGCAGGGACTCTTTAGAAGGGCATGCAGCAATAGGACAAGGGGTAATGGCCACAAACTGGAACAGGGGAGATTTAGGCTAGATGTTGAGATGTTAGGAAGAAAATTCTTTACTGTGGGGGTGGTGAGACACTGGAACAGGTTGCCCAGAGAGGTTGTGGATGCTCCCTCCCTGGAAGTGTTCAAGGCCAGGCTGGATGGGGCTCTGAGCAACCTGGTCTAGTGGGAGGTGTCCCTGCCCATGGCAGGGGGGTTGGAACTAGAGAAAAAAAAAAAAAAGCCACCAACAGTGAGCCATTTCAAAATAATCTGCTTCCTTTCCTTTGATTGAACAGTTTTTAATAATGGATTCCCTCTACGCCTCAAAATTGTTTGGCAGAATGAGTGGTTTGTAGCTTCAATGATTTTTCTTCCCCATATTTTCCACAAAATATCTGCTACCTTTCCCTTCATCTCATCTTTGTCCTTATCAAGGGAAATGAAAAATAAGGAAAAATACTATACTATATAATCCAAACTTATGCTAAAAGCAATAAAATCTAAAATTGAAATACTTAAAAATAAGAACAGAGTTTTAATTAATTGATGTATTTAATTTCATCTCATTTTTCAATGTATATTCCTGTCACAGGCAGAACAGTTTCAACTCTGCTGCAGGTCAGCCTTTTCAGGGGTGTCCCTCTGACATGTGTCACATCCTTCCAGTAGCACCCCCAACAGTGTCTACTCTGTTTCTCCTCCACCTTGAGGCTGCTAGTCTTAAATATGTTTGTGCTGCACTTTTGGCATGCAGTAGGGTGCTTGGACTGATTTCAGAGCTGTGGAAGACCCTGATAATTTCCACAAAACATCCTTGCAACTACTGAAACCCTGCCATTTGCGCCCAAGCCAGTCTCAACCTGGAAGTCTAAGCACAACAAAATAATAAATATATTGTTTGGATAATTTCATAATAAAAATATTCCTGACTTTAAGAATTATGTGAGCATCATCAGAAAATGCATTCCCTAATTAAGCCACATCAGAATTGAAATATCACTTCCATTTAGTTTTATATTTTAGCTGTTTCTCACTGTTAAGCATTTGTCCAATATATGACCTTTTTATACTGATATACAACTTGAACAACAACCTTCTTCCTAATTAACAGCTTCAACTAATGATTTAACTAGCACTAGATTTCACCTTTTCTGAGTAAGAAGACTGAAATTAACATGCAACTCACCCATGCCCCATCGCACCATTAGCTGGTTTGACTATAAAAGTTTTCTGTCTACGTTTCTTCTTCAGTTCTTTTACATAGTTCTGAAACTGTGTGTATTCTGCAGGGAAGATCCATGTTTGAGGAATAAAAGTATACTCTTGAGGCTGACACTTGATCATTCTGCAAAAAAGTGTAGTTGAGTTGAAAACGTATAACTACTTTGATGGCTACAATCCTCCTAATTAAATAGCATTTACAATAATCTGACAAGGAAATTTTAATAGCAAAATAATGGGAAAGAAGATGACTGCAGTTGGTTATGAATAGTTAAGAGTTCTGTCACATATTCACATGTATACTGTAAGAACAAAAGCAAAATCTTCTGTATTTTTGCTTATCATATCATATTTGCTTATTATCTTATTGACATTCATCTCCTTTCTTGGCACACATCTATCTCCTGTTTCAGTTTTTGTTCAGTTACTCAGGTATGACACTATACCTGTTCTTAAACTTACAATAGATCGTGTGATAGTTAACCTTTCAATACCTAATAGAATATTGTATTCTCCTTTTTCTTTGTGGGGAGGAGGGGATATTTTGGCAAGTATTTTAATTTTCATATTGTCATGTATTTGGGGGTTATTTGGGGGTTTTTTTGGACATATCCTCTAAATATTTTTGTTTGGAGGAATTGAAGAAAGTGCCTCGGTTTGTAGAACCGAAGGGGAAGGAGGGAAGCTAATGCTCTTCCAGACCAAGTCAGAAAAAGATTTGATGCTTAACATATTGCATTTTAACAAAATGAGAGGACTTATGTACATAAAAATCATGCATAGGTGAGAAAGATACAGGAGTCAAATGCAAGCCTTGGGAAAACAAACATAAAATGTGAATGGGGAGCAACAGAAAACAGAGAATCTGGGGTGTCTGGAGTTTCTTCATGAGTGCAGAAAATATTAGTATCAAGGACTGAATTTAAAATGAAAATAGAAGCAAGTAGATGTGTTTTGAAATTCCTCCAAAAGACTAGAAAGGGACAAAAAGGTTATAATGTAGTAAGCATACTCTGACACAAGCCAAGCAACTGCACACGCACCTCGACTATAAGGCAAAAAATGAGCTTGGATTTATGTTTGGTACCAGCAAATCATAATTAAGATTCCCCAGACACCTTATTTAATCAAAAGAAAGCAAAGAAATACAAGGCCACACAAGGTGAAAAAAATATGAACCACCGAGTAAAACAGAAATAAGGTTAAGACATCACAGGGGACAATTTCTTAAACTGAAACTGGTTAAAGGGTGCATCAAGATCCTCATCTCCCTGCTTTAATATCTGGGCTAGATGAGGTGTGAGGACATCTGAATGCAGGAAAAAGAAGCAGAAGAGGAAGAACAGTAGGGAATTCGGTTAGTAGAAGCTTCCATCACTCAAAGCTGTATTGCTGGCAGACAGGAAGCATAGGAGGCTGGCAGAGCTGGCTAGATACATACTGGCAGCAGCCAAGTTACAGAAGCAGTGTGGACTCAGTAGTACTATGTTGACTATAGTCAATACTGTAGTTCTTAGCAGGATAAATTTAATCTTTGAGTTAAATACCAAAGCAGTTAGCTTGTTTCAGTACTGGGAACTACTGAAACTTCATATGTAACTTTGTATGAAGTTAGTTTGGGTAACTGGACAGTAGTCTGTAGCATTTAGGGTGGACACTTCTAAAATGCAAATAGTCACAGATCAACTAAAAGCTGGATGCTTAAAAAGAAATGAACTGACAGAACAAAGTGCCCAGTCTTTGATTTTAAAAAATGGCACTATGGTGAATTTTAATATCTTTTAACTAGTTACAGATTTTGCTATACTTCTACTCTTCTAATGGAAACTAATAGCATCAGGATAACTTAAATATAAGAGAGACTTACAATATCATTTCAATATTTCATTTCCACTATGAACCTACATAATGATCCTCATGCAGTACAAGACACTTTTTCTTTAAGTGACTCCAATACTAACAGAAGAAATAGAACTGCCAACCACATCTGTAAGACTAGGACTGTGGCCAAGACCTACTGGTATAATAGATAGACTGTCACCAAACTGTTTAGCCAACTACCCAACAAACACTCTGCAGAAACCACAACAGCTGAAGTAGTCTTGAAGCACTGCATGAGGCTTAGTGCTCCCACAGCTTCATTGTAATGGTCACTTTTAAAAATCTGATCTGATGAAAGCCAATAAATATTCAGGAAAATAAAATAAATTCATCATTCATGCATATTTTAAACTTATTACCCTATACTTAGGCAAAAAGCAACTTCTGTGTCAGTTTAGATTCCTCTCCAAATTGCTTACCATATGCATCCTGAAGTGTTACATGACAGAAACTTGCTATTTAACTCATTCACAGAATTCAATACTAAATGAATATAACTTGATGGTATTACAGACCTATTATTTCCTGCCTGCAATTACATCAGCTCTGTAAGCCTTCTTTTATTTTATGCATAACAGGGTAGACTACAACACTTAATAATATGAAGCTGAATACTCATCATTGTTTGCAAGTTCCAGTGCTCACTAAAACTTTCAACAGAAGAATTCAGCTCTGTTCTTTCCTACCTGACTCTATTCGCAAACCGCATAGGAACATCAAGCAGCTTCCTGAACAAAGACCTATCTCCTTACAATAGCCCTATTTTCCAGCACATCTGTTATCCACTACTGTTGGTAACCACTTCTTCCCTGTGCTACTCTGTCCTTTAGCTTTTGCAGTCCTTCCCAGGAGGTCTGAGAATTAAAAAGCAAGTTATTGTTCCTGAGTGCCCACAGATCTGGTCAGACCCTGCTCTTGTTTTTCCAAGTGCTTTCTGTGTGAAAGAATCAAGGTGTTTTGTACAATATGTAGGTTACTAAAAATGTGACTTGTCAGTCAAATTACACAGGTTCCACTGCCTGCATTTCAAGATCCTCTGACTTTTCAAGTATGAAAGGAGGTTAGGGGACAGCTAATGATGACAACAGTCCTTCATCCACCATCAGTTCACAAGCCATTTAAATGTAAACAACAAAGGTGCTGCACGAAAGGTCATCTCATACACAGTTCTACTCCATTCCCTGTTCAAGTCACACCTTTCCCATACTTACTGCATCCACTCTGTAAGCACACATCACTCACATGAGGAGACTGCATCTATGAGGCTATTTACAGAAAACAAGATTTAGTTGCCCCTACAATGCCACCTTTTCATTTTGGTTTTTTTTTTTTCCCCCTTCTAATTATTCTGCTTGAAAATTATGCTCATGCCTCCTTTTGTTTTCAGTTACATTCTTGCCAGTTCAGTTAATTCTATGTTCCCACATTTTCCCTGTTGGGAATTATGTAAGAAGTTATATATTCTTACATATTTCACATGCTACATACTACACTGTTCCCCTTCCACGTTTCCACATATGAAAACAAGAAGGTTCTCTTATGAAGAAAGATTATATATTACTGTAAGTACACAATTTTATTCTAAATCGTTTTATTCTCACTTTCTTCTTTATGTTGTTTGCTTACTTATCCCAACAAATGGGTGTAGAGATAAATAGACATTCTGGATATTTGTAGCTTCTCTTTGAAAAAAAATAAAAAATTAAAAACCCTGTTCTTGGTTATCGCTTATTTCACTGTCTAAACAAAATCCAAGAGCTTTAATCTTTATTTGATTTTACTGAACATGCAGTTACCAAACAAGCTCTTTAAGGGTTTAAAAATATTAAAAAACAAACAAACAAACAAACACTTGAACAACAGGGTTCATTTTGTTATTTTGCTTTGCTTTTAAATAACAGCCTCACCAGCAATCCAGGTACAGCTGAAGAAGTATATGCTACAAATAAGTAAAGATGCAAGTGAACAGAAAGGACTGCATGCAGCAGAACAACAGAACAGAATTAGTGTTTCTGCAGCTGTATAGAACAAAACCCTTCATTCTACATATAGGAGCCTATCCAACCGTGCATTACAACTGACTTATGTTTTCACATACATGTCTGTTTCACAAGCAGTCTCAAGATATTTCACTTTGAGTTTTGTAAATTATCAATACCAGGTATTGGATTGCGAGTCTAGTACTGAAAAAAAAAAATTACTGATAAAAACCCTGCTCTCTCTGCAGATATTAAGTCACAACATAGATGTACTTAACCCAGAGTTATCATATCAGAGAAATTATTCTTATCTATAATATATGCGATCTCCGCATTCGGCATCTTTAAACTGTTTCAGACTCTGAATTCAGTATGTTGAGAGATACATAATGAAACTGCATTAGAAAACAACGTGTGCATGATATCAGCAACCTTTTGCTCATTTTGCACACTTGTTCTAAGCCACAGAACTGTAGCAATACACAAGGACAGTGCTGCCATCCAAGCTGACCAAAACTGTTCCATTGTTCTGAAGAAGTCTCCAAATAACTTGCATCCATGTGCTCTCTATGTTTTCACTTAGAATTAGGTCTGGAAGGGGCAAGTGAGAAGTGCTTCTGCAGCAGATATGTACTTACAGACCAGAACAAGGAGACTCTGGTCCATAAGAAGCAGGACATGTAGGCACCGTAGCAATGCGCATACTGTTTGCATATATTCTACATATTGTGTGTAGTATTTAGGAAACAGGAAAGAGAACAAGAGAGAGAGCAGATAACACAGTAACAACATTAATACATGAAAATGATTCTAGTTTGGCAATGGCAAATGTAGTGTAGGTACAATTTGGGCCCAAAAGGTCAACTCTTTTCAATTGTTGTTTAAACTAATTTAGGTTAGAAGAATCAAAATATTCACACACATTTCTTTGTAAACTCTTCCTTATTACCAGGCTGATGAATCATTGTTTACTTCTATTTTCTCACAGGTCTTACTCACAGATTCTAAGCTAATATAATTCTTCAAAACCCAGTTAATTCACTAGAGGAAGGGGAATGTATAACTGAGACAAATTAGTTTCTCTGACTTATTTCCTATATAAACAGTAAGGCACTACACATTTTTAATGTGATACATGCAAAAATTTAGTCATTAATTATTTTGAAACAAGTAATACCCATTCACATACTTGTCATTTATCCTTTCCTGCCACTACATGATCTAAGTCTGGGTGTATTATGCATTACATATATTACATAATTTAAGGCTGCCTTGGGCATTCTGCAGCATGTAAACACAAAACTGAAGCCACATCACTTTCCACTGGAGTCAACTGGAGAGATACAGTAGCCCAAACAGATACTACAGGTCCAAAACCAAAGCCAAAGTTATTAAGGAACTTTGGAAATTATTCCTGGTCCTCTCAGAGCCTCTTCTTAAAAATAAACAAGTCTTACAAGCAATAATTCAGCATTGTACTGCATTAAATCACTGAAAAAATCTCCATACTGAAAGAAAGATTACTTAGTCATGTTTCTTGCCAGAAAATCCTTTCTGCAGATCTCTCCCATTCCTGGAAAATGGTTGATTCTCTGAGGGGGGATTAAAACAAGAAAGTAAATTGATATTTCTTAGTTTTGCTGGCGTAACTAATACAATCATTTCAAACATTCAACTACATGCTGAGGCAAACATAATCACTGTTATATATAAATAGTTCAAGAGAATATCTTATGTTATACTATGTAAATATACTGTAGCTAAAGGTACTTCCCCCCCCAACATGAAGAAATCCCTTGATTTCACTTCACATATGAAAGGAGACTATCATCCTCTTCCTCAGAAAACTACCTAGGGTCAAAGAATGTTATCACAAAGTAACTGTGAAAATAATAATAATTTTTTAAAAAAGCTGATAAGCAACTTATAAATGATGTTTCACTGCCTCTTTCAAACTGTGACCATTCATAACACGCCACTGGCAGACAAAATCATGGAAGAACAGCCCCAGATATTTAATTACCAATTTTCAAATGGTATGAACAAATAAGTCTGGGAAAGAGAACAGGATTTAAAAATATCTAATGGTGTAGCCTTGTTACAGTCTGATTGGTATTGCTTTGTTGCTTTTTTTTTCCTCTCCATATACATGCAGCTGACTAAAAGTGACACATTACTGAATGCCTGAGAGTAAAGCAGTTTACTGAAACATGTCAGAAATACTGACTACCACTCTACCTGATAGTTCCGAAGTTCAGCAATCTTCTCCTGTTGCACAGCAGAATCACTCCAAATAAGATTAGCTGTTTCATCTTCATCACGTGTTTTCACAAATCCCATTTCTTGTATTACTAGGCGTACTACAGAGAAATCACATACTTAAGGAATATTTTGAATACCTAAAATACATTCATTTTCAAAATTAAAAAAAAAAAAA
>VXAV01005855.1:174359-202301 GCA_013399715.1 Alectura lathami | reverse complement strand
CTCAGGGACTGTGTCTGATACGTGAGGGAGGTGAACTTGACTGAGGCTTACCCTGACCCCTCAGCCTGCGTCATATAACATCACGGTGTTATTGTTTGACAAAGCTATGTATTGTGTGGAGTGGTGGTGGCTGTAGCACAAAACAGTTATTTAAGCAGGAGTAAAGTTTAACTGATAAATTTAGCATGCCTTAAATATTAAAAATTTAAAATATTGGGACTTTAGATCCACAGTGTTGTATATAAACATGTTGCTCGTCTAAACACCACGTTACCAAGACCCAGAAAACAAAGCCTTGTATTCACAAAGGAGATGAAAGTACACAAAAGCGCAGCTCACCTTGGAGAAGGACTTTCCCCTGGACTGAAAACTGCCCATTGTGTCCTTCTGGCAGCTGAATCCTAGCGCTTCCTTGAATGAGACCAGCCAAGATGCGTTTCTCTAATGTGCAGCCAAACTGTGAAGAGTTGCTGCCCTATGTGAGTTAAGCTAGTATCCCTCGATTGTTTTTGCAAACGGTTTGAGCTGGCATTCGGACATGACTGACTTACCCTGTGTTCCTGCAGAACACTTCTATACGGTTGACACCTTATACCTGGTGCCAAGGGGAGGAGGCTGATATTCTTTGTTATGTGGAGAAACTTGTGCATGTAATGCAGACCCATTGAGGCCTGTCTTTCTGCTTACTTCCAGTCCTGTCATGTTGACGGCAGTTCCTAGAGGCAATTGCTTCAGCAGGGTTACTGGAAGTGTTGGTGTGACAGCACTGCAGCCGTTTAAGTTGAACTATTCTTACATTTACAATAACTACCTGTATTTGTTGTGAGCTTTCCCCTAATGAGGAATTGTGGTGTTTGGCTTTCCATTCAAGCTGATGATATTCCCTTCGGTAAAAGTGCAGTTTCGACCATATGCTCAAATGTTAACATGCTTAATGCCAGCAGCAGCAGAATATTTGCATTAAAAGATGTGGAGCCAAGTTAAACTTGATTGCAACTATATTAACTGGATTATGGTACTATCAGCAAAAAGCAGCTGTGATAATCAATTGAACGATCTCCTGCTTTTCTCCATGTTAATTTCCCAAACATGTTCAGACATATCTGCCCTTGTTGAAGGCTGTGCTCTAATTGCTATCTGAAGTCCTGGTGCATCAGGGTAGAGTGCGTTTTCAGAGGCGTTCCAGCTGGACCCGCACCCTTGAAGGGGAGCGATAAGAAGATAAGCTTATCCAGGGTTTTATTCCATACTTTCTCCCTCATGTCAGGGAACTAGAAAACGTTGCATGTTTTCTTTCGACAGTGCACTATTTAGCTATGTTAAATTGAACAACAGTTCTCGAAGAGAGATTTTACAAGCAAGACTGAGGCATTTGAGTGGATTGTCCCCAAAAAGGTTGTGGATGTACTGTGTCTATAGCAAATGCCCCAGGAGATTTTCACCTCTCAGATCAGGCTTTCAAAGGTTTACTGGTTTGATTGTATAAGTGAACCAAGGACATTTTGATAGAAATGGCTGATGGAGGGATCAAGTCAGCAGATTTGAGGAAGTGGTGACTCTGAGTAAGGCGTGGCATGGACAGTTAGTGATGGACATCTGTTCTGCAGTGTTGCAGCCAGGGAAATGGTCTGTTCATAGCCAGTGTCAGAACTGGGACTGCAACATGGGGATAAGATCTCTGCTTTCTTTTAAACAGTAATGTACAGCTGGTTGCCTCTAGTGGAGCCACAACTAGTGATGGGAAATGACCGAGAAGTTAAGACTTTGCGTAAGTGTTCAATCTTCAAAAAAAAAATTCCCCTTGCAACAACCTCAAACCCTGGATGTTCATCTAAAAATCTTTGGTGCTAGTTTGGAAAGAGGATGAGAAAATTCTTTCTTTTTGCAGTTCCCCTTTCCATCTGAAAAAGAGAACTGTCAGAGGAGCGCAGAAATGAGAAGTTCAACGACACTTTTATGGTTTGTTTGCTGGCAAACACTTGGCCATTTAGCTTTTTTTTTCCCCCTCCCTTTCCCCTTCCAAACTTGTTAATTCTAGTTAGGCCCATTCCAGATTATCTTGGAGAGAACTGACAGGGAATTAGCATCATAAATCACTTGATCCACAAGTGATCTCTGCAGAGGATGGAGCTTCTGCATCCCATATGCATTTTGTACTCAGCATGGCTTACTCTCAGAGGAGTTCTGCTTCTTTGTTGAGACAATAAGGCAGCAGACACAACTGAGAATGAAAAGCCTGAGGAACTTGCACAGAGGAAAAATTGATCTGCCACATGGGATCAGGAAGCAATAGAGACTGTAGACAGTTCTCTCTTTGCTGAGTTGATGTTTCTGAGGCTGGGGGTGGTGACAGTTCAGACAGCGGCGGCATGCTTGTTCATTTCTGGAGGGCACAGCTTTGTCGGCGGGAGTGTTGGTCCTGCAGTTATCTGCATATGCAAGGTGGGAGGAGGCAGTACACGCTACAGAGGTGATGTGGATGAAAATGAGGGAGACATTAGTGTTCCAAGGAGTGGTGGAAGTGAAGGAAATGAGTGGATTTTTTGAGAGATTTTTTTTTCCACTCTATGCATTACTGCTCAAAGTTTATACTTGTGGAGTGGAGCAAATGAAAGAGACTCCTCTTTCCCTTGTTTGTTTGAGTGCCCATCCTCAGCTTTTCTGTATCACTCAGCCAAACTCTGTGACACACACTTTGACAAAAGCAGCTTGTTTCTCATTTTGAGAATATAGTCAGTCTATGGTGATGCTGAGAAGGGGGTTATCCAGGGGTTGCCTCAACTCCCCCAGTTATTTTAGGCACCAACTACATCTGAAAGGAGGGTGAGCTTGGGAACAGTTGATTGATTTACTTTTTAGGCCATCAAGCTCTTGAGTCATCTTGTGTTATTTTCCTAGTTACAGTGTCTTCTCAAGAAAAGATCCTGTACAATGCAGGAACTGATTCTTTTATTTTTTCCCGTGTTTAATGGCTTGGTCCAATTCCTTGTAATGAGTTAGAACAGACAACGTTTTTTTCATTAAGGTAATTATGTTTGAAGTCTTCTGGAAAGCATGGTTCAGTGGTGCAGGAAAACGAAAATAAGTTCAAACCTTAAAATATGTAGCTTCCCCTTCCCCCAAACGTAAAGATTAAGTTAAAATGAAAATGTTGTCCAAAGCAAACATCAGCCTTAAGTCTAAGTTGATTTTTTTTCCCTCTTACAGTAGTTGGAAATTGTCTCCTGCATTGCAGATTCCAAACTTAAAATGAAGCCATGCTTTGTGAAACTCTGTTCCCAAGACTTTCTACAGATGTTGATTTCTATATGTGATGCAGTGGCTACAGCAAATGACAGATTTACAGCATGAGGACTTCAAGTTTTATTGCTGACTGAGTCATGTAAGTGACCTTTGGGTGACTCCTGGTTGAACACCTACATAAGGAGCTCGACATTCAGCAGTGAGAAACAGCTGCAGCTTCCCTGTGCTCTGCTTGAGCTTGGCCGCTCACGCAGAAGGGCAAAGGTGGCCAACCTGTGTTGCCCAGCACCCCGCACTTTCGCCTGCCATCAGCAGGGGTAGCTAAGCAGCTGCCTTCTCTGACAGTCCTCTTCCTTCCCTTTCCTCACTCTTCCTTGTCTTGCTCTCTTGGCCCCTTCTGCAACCACAGAGCTTCTCCTCGCTGTTTGCACTGGGGCAGGGACAGGAAAGGGGAAGTGGTGTGGTGTGCTAGCTCAGAGGACTGCCTTCCTGGAAGCATGCTGCTTCCTATGGATGTGTGCAGAGATGGGAGTTACTGTCAATGCCTTTTTTTTCCATGATGGTTGAATGTTCTGAACTTTGCTTTCTTAACATTGCTTTCTTAACATTGAAATGAGTTTGTGACAAGTGCCTGAGGAGACGTAAGCCATTTGGATCTCTAGGAGACTTGCAGGAGAAGAGGGAAGAGAAAAAGGGAGTAAGATGAGAACAAGGGAATAAGATGAGGAGAAATGACAACTTCATCCTGATCAGCTTCCTAGTTAGATGGTAGTCAGATGACTGAGCACAGCTGCGTGGTCACAGCATCCACATCCTTCGTCACTGACTCAGTGGTTTGCTGATTACTTCAGTAGGACTAGTCAGGGGAAGGCAAAGGCAGGCACTGCTGGGACCCACCATCATGTACCACGGGAGGGTCTCTGGTGCTGCGCCTCGTGCTAGGGCACTTGAAACAGTGAAATCCCTTTGTGTGCCTCAAACCACCATTGGTTCTGCGAAAACACAGGCTTAGGGGACAAAGCACTGCCTTGGGCAGGCAAGTACATGCTCAAAGGTACCTGATTTCCACCTTCAGCATTGACTTTTTCATACAGAAATGTGGTGGCAGGTCTGGGACTGCTGGGCATCACAGGAGGAAGCATTCCGCTGCATGGGCAGTAATTACTGTCCCCATTTCTTGCAGAGGAACAGCAGTAGGTGGGTCTGATCTTAGCACCTATCGTTTTGAAGTTGTTTTGCACATCATGGATGGCATACCTAGCACTGTTTGGGAAGTCGTGACCTAGATGAAGGGAAGGCAGTGAACAACTGCTCTCAAGCCCGTTTGAAACTACAGTGCCATCAGTGAATACTGCTTCTAAAAGGAGTTGTTCCTGGTAGGATGCAGTAAGCAGGTGGTGGTGTTACCTGATTATCAGCAAAACTGCTGAATCAAATGCAGTATTTGCTTTCTCAAAACCTAGTCCAACAGAAAATGGAAAAAACAGGTAGAGGAGGGAAAGCAGGCAGAGAGGTGGCTGATTTAGTTCTGTTGCTGTAATCCTTTGGCTTCACTGAACACATCAGAAAAGGCTGGGAGAGGTGCCCATGGTTGGATGTGGTGATGAAGCAACTCCTGGAGAAAGTGTGTGAATCTGAAAGCCTTGGAGTAGTTTGGGACATCAATCTTGTTTTACTTAATTACAAAGAAGGAGGAAACTTGAGTACAGGCGGTCAGACTCCAGCTAACACAAGTCCATCTTTTACGAGGAAGAGGGATGGTGAGGCAGGGCTGGCAACAGGGCACGCTGCTGCTCCACCGTGTCAGGGGTGGCCTTGGCTGCTTCTGTGGAAGGGCAGGGGAAGTAAGAGAGGCTCTTCACTACTGGCAACGTGGTATTTCTCTGCTGCTCTGGAAATACTCCAAGGCTTCACTACCTAGCGTTGAATAGACTTAGAACAGCCTTGATTATTTCATGGAGCTGTTATAACGGGCCTGTTCTGCTGTTTTCACAAAAGTCTGGTAGAAGAGTAGTGGGATTATATGCATTTGAGAGATCCTGGGCAAATTGGTTGTGAGCTTTGCAACTTTTTCGTCTTGAACACAAAACCAAATGTTACTTCTCCGTGGGGGAATTTTGAAATGTTCAAACTAAGCAGCTGGTTTTTTCAGCTGTTGCTGCAGGTATCAGACAACAGCGAGAAAATCCCCCATTATGACCTGTCACAGGAAATAATCCTTTCCTGAGTGTGTTCAACAGCTGGGTTCATTACTTTTCCTGCAACAGTAATCCTCAACTTTTCGGCTTGTTACCTGCACAATGGCTCGTCAAAATTTTAAGCTAATGATATAAAAAAACTGAAATAATAAAATTGCAGATGTCTAAGTGCATCGTTGGGGTTCATGAAGTATGGGAGCTACAGAAAATTGCTGTTGGGAATGAGTTGGTGTTTGGAAGTGACCTACTTTGAAGACATTTCTCCTTTCTAAAAAATGCTAAATGCTTTTCACCTTTCTCCCCCTTGCAATGCAAGTGACTGCCTAATACCACTTAAAATTTTGGTTTTTTATGAACACTGAAAAATACCTATTGAACTATGCAGATAAAATTCTCACTAATAGCGCTGACCTTCTCTGCTCTGTCCTTCTCCAGTCTGACCGTCTCTGACCTACGACCTTCTTTTGTCTTTTCTGGCCTCTTGTTTTCTCTAATCTCACCTTCTCTTACATCTTCTGACCTTCTATGACCATCTTTTCTCTGACCTTGCTGGGACTTCTCTGAGGTTAGAAAAAAGAACACTGAGGAGATGAAGGAAGAGATGGTCAGGGTGTGTCAGCATCAGAGGGGATCAGAGATGGCCAAAGAGGGTCAAAGACTACTGCACTTTCTTTTTCAGTAAATAGGGCAGGGGAAATGCAACAATGACAAGGGGTGGGCAGACATGTTTTGGGTCCTCTGCTTAACTGTGTATTTGGCTTGTAGTCACTTTAAAAAGCCTGAAAAAATGGTGGCATGTAAAAATNTTTTTTTTTTTTTTTTTTTTTTTTTTTTTGGGTGAGGGCATGATCAATAAAGGAGCTCTTTCCATTACCAGTGGAACCAATTCTAAAAAATCTTGCTCTGAGAATATCCTGTAGGCTTGCTTTACTTGGAGACTAACAGGTCTATTTCTGGCTTGAATGTGCATATTGTTTAGATTAAAATCTGCTTTGTGTGGTCAACACAGTTGAAAGCAAGCAGATTGCCTTCTGACTCCTACATTATCAACAGAAGAATAATTTTAATCACAAATAAAAAAAGCAGGAAATAACATGCATTACTTGAAAAAGAACACTGAACTTACATGCTCAGATTTTTAAGGTTAACAGTTACTTTCCCTTTTTCTCCTGCTTTCAAATCAAAACAGAGCCCTAGCTCTGCAAGTGCCTGAGTTTTTGGTGTCTTTCAGACTACCCCAAAAGCTGAGAAGCAGGCAGCCGTGATCTGTAGTTACTAGGATAAATAAAAATGGACTTTTGCTATGTCATTTTGGGAATCATTTGAGATCGGATCTGTGATTGAATTGTTGCTGCGTTACAGAAAGGAGAGCATAGGAACATTTTTAGGTGAAATTGCCAGATCTGTCCAGACAGGAAAGACAGTGCACTGCAACTGTGTTTGAATTCTGTGTGCAGCAACAGCCTGTAATTTCTGGGTGATGTCTATACTCTCACATGTACAGCAGCCAAGGCCATTTCAGCTGGCTGATTGCATGAGATGGGTGTCTGGAAGATGACACGAGAAGTGGAGACAGCAGAGTCAAGAGGAAGGGACTTGGAAGGAGAGTAGTGCTTTGCGCCAGCTTGTATAAATGGATAGCCATAGCCAAAAAAGACGCATTTGAAAAAGAGATTAGATTTTCTCTGTCATGCCTCTCCCTCCCCTTTACCATCCTTTCAGCATTGTCAGTTTTTGTAAAGAAAATGAGGGTGTAAGGGTGTGCGGCACCTTAAAGAATTAGCAGGCGACTACCAAGTCTCTGAAGATAAGTACAGTCTGTCTTGGAGGACTTGTTGACTATCCAGCAGCAATTTGATCTCATGCTCTGTTAGTTCAGTGCTTTGACACACAGTGTAGGCATTGTTATTCAGGGTGTTTCATGTAAACCAGTATGAGCTGGTTTATCCTGTTTAGAGTGTAAGCTAGTTCTCTCCCTTCCCACAACCGAATCTAACACTTTCATTACAGTGAATGCTTTCATTATGTGTCCCTGAACTCTTAAACGTGATCATGAACAAAACGTCTATGACCTCTGTCTTTGACGTGAGGTTGTCAGACTTTTCTTAATACCAGATAGGAGCTACAGCCTTGTCTTGCTTTGGATAGCTGCTCCCCATTACCTTTGGAAATGAAATCTTCTTTAAAAGGATGATGGTGTCTGAAGAACCTTCATAACGTCAGTATTTCTCAGGCTACGATCCTGGTTTGCTGCTCAGCCATAAAACATGGAATGTTATCCCAGGGAGGATGGAAAGTAAAACACTGAAACTGTGTGCTCTCACGTATGTGAGCAAATCAACAAAGTGGGAGGAAATGGGCGACTAAAAATAGCAGGCATTCAGAGTTTGAGCCTAATTTTTTGTTGAGAAATCTTAGTAAGTAATAAGGCAGCAAGAATGGCCTTGGATATTGTTCATTAAATTTCCAAAAGAGGCAGATTTCCTTTGATTTATTTATTTCTCAGTTGTTGGGAAGCACTGCATTTGGGCACCCTTCCAGGGGGTCTGGGTACCGTAGGCAAGAGCTGCTGTCTCTCCCTGCCTCCTGTTTGGAGCGCTGGGCTGCAGGAAGGACCAGTACACCCTGCCAAGTTGTGACCATCTAGACAGTGGAGACTCTTTGGTGCTAGTTTTTCACACTGAAATCCCCAGACACCAACAGTCCTGCTGTTGCTGTTCTCAGAAACAGCTGCCTTTTCTTCAGGATGAGTGGTGTGGCACGTCATTCTCACCTGAACCGTAGGCTGCTCTCCCCGCATTCAAAGCGGTCTTTTTACACGTTGGTACATTAGACCAATGTTAGAGCGTTCAGGCCTCCTATTGCTGTAGAAAGTTCAGCCTCTGTGAAGCTGAATGGATGGACCTGGGTCCCAGCAAGGGGACAGGGAGCTGTGTTTAATTCCCACATCCTGAATGAGTGCTCTAACCGCTAAGGAAGGGCAGGGAAACTGCTGCTTCCTCTGGCCACACTGTGTAGTAAAGATGTTGCCCTCATCAGAGCAAGGGGGGATGCAGGGCAGAACTCAGCATGCTGAACTGCAAACGGAAAGAAGGGCCTTGCGTAAAGAGCCTAAGGCCGCAGAAGAGATGGGTTTAAGGAGCATCTCCTTCCTGGGTGCTCCCTGGTGCTGGTTTAACCAGCTCATTGTGTGCTGAGCTGTTCTGCATGGATCTCGCTCTAAAGCATCGAATCATTTCCAGTACTGTGCATAGGGAACCTTCTTGCTTAACTCACAACTGTTGCTTCTGCTGCAAAATCTAGAAGCTAAAATCATTGAGTGATTTTGTGCGGCCCTACTGTGCAGAAAATCTAGGTCCATAAGTAGATTAATAGTTTGTTCCTTAGGGGGCATTAACACCACAATGCTCTTGAGAGCAGTATGTGCTTGTACAGAGATAAAGTAGCATTTGATACTACTTTTTTCCCAAACCTTCTCTGTAGCAGTGTGAATCAAACAGACTTAAAGGAGCTCACATAAAGCCAGATCCTGTGTCCCACCTGTGTTGTGGGTTGCTCTCAGAGCACCTGTCAGTCAGCATTTGCATCTGCACAAGGGTTTCTNAAAAAAAAAAAAAAAAAAAAAAAAAAAAAAGCAGGCATTCTTCCAGCCTGCTACTCTGATAAAGCTTATTGGTCACAGTGACAGTGATAGCTTGGTGAGGATAGCTTGTAACCATGGGACATCTTGAAACAGTTAAAAAAAAATCAACGTGCGCAAAGCGCACACTGATATTTCCACAGGCCTAACATTCTGTTTCTCAGTATCCTACTTGTATATAAAGCATGCAATGTATAATAAAATATTTTTACAGGAAAAAATGGTCCAGTTTGTCTAGAATGCTCTAAGTTGCCGCAGGTGGTCTAACACCTGGAGTCTGGTGATCTACATGTAATTCAAGAGTGGATGGCATCTTCCTCTTCAATAAGCAGCATGCTTAGCAAGAAAGAAGGCACCTTTCCCAATGGCTGGTATGATGCATTGGTATTTTCCAAGATAGTTCTGGACCTTCAGCCTCTGCTTAACAAGCAGCAGCCCTGAACACTGCAGTTTCTGTATGTAGCATTCGCTGCTCCAGATGGCTGCTTACTTTCTTTCTAGACTAAGACCAGGCACCGAGGCAATGGTAGTTTCAAGATAATAATGTCTTTAGTTAAACAAACCCAAGACCCTGCCATTTTTTAAAATGTATCTCTAACCCATTTGCTGCAAATTAGGGCTTTCCACATTTGCACTGCTGTGGCTGTGCTGGTTGCTGATGTAGGCTCGTTAATGGATTATTTCCTTGTTAGCTGCAGGTAGAGCTTTGACCTAGAGATGATTAGGGAAAAGAACTTCTGTATCTATTATCTTTTCTCTCTTGTAATTAGTATAATTATGCTTCTGTGCCCAAGACAGAAATCTCAGACAGCCTGCTGTGGAGCCACAGAAACAGTCTGGTCTGCAGAAATGGGGGTTTGCTATTGAGCAAGGGATGGATGGGCTCTGTAATGTCAGAGAAAATCTGAATTACAGCATTACAAAGAAAGCAACCAAGCCAGTGGAGAGAGTTCCCTTCCTCCCCACCCAGCTAAATCCAATTAACCGGGAGGAATGCAAAAGCAGGTTCTGTCATTTCCACTTTTTCAAGGTAAATTGGCATGCCTATGAGACAGAATTTTTTAAGGGCACAGTATTTCAATTTATGGGTGGAAATCACCCAGGTAACACCACTCTGGCTCTGACACCGTGGTGCAGTACTACAGCTCTGTAGTAATGTGTTCACCTGTGGGCCTGCTATCTTAGGCTGGCCGAGTGCTTACAGCTGAGCAGGGTGGGTAGGTCTGGCACTAATTCCTCATTAGGGTGAGGGCTGCTTTCCCTGCTTTCCACAGGTGCAGTGTTTTTCCTTCCCAGGATGCTCAGGCTGGGCTGCAGAGGCCAGCTGCATCTGATGTTAGGTTACATAACAAAGGCAAAGGAGGGGAGGATTCCTTTGAAGGTAGATCTTAGCAGACTTCATGGAGAAGTAAGTTAATGAGGTGAGTTCAGTTTAGAACCTTTGGTTTTTATGAAGCTTCAGCAATTTTGAATGTAATGCTGAGTTCCTAAAGATCTGAAATTGGCTTAAGTAAAGTTAAGGTTCCCTTTAAAAACGGGATGGCTAAACTACCAGCGTGTCTGGAAAGCATTAAGAGGCTTAACTGGCAAGAAATCTCAAAGTGCAGGAGTTTAAGTGTATGCTTGGGGGAAACTTAACAGCTGTCTTTCTGTTGCCTCTTCCCCCTCCCATTGTGTTTGCACCTCAGAATGTGCTGCTCTCCTCATAGCGTGACTGGACAGATAGGATTTAACAGGACTGTGGTTTTCCATGGCCAGCTCAAAGATGGTTGCTGTGGTACTGTGGAAGTGTAATTCTCTTCATAAAGTGACAACTGTACCTAGATGGTTCCCAGCAGGATAGAAATGCAAAACCCCATAGGAGAAAGGGGGTTATGGTGCTAGGCAGTGGTGGGGATATAGAAACTCTGAGTTCTTCCTTGGGCTTAGGGCTTGCATTCCCTATCTCCATGCCTTTCAAAGTTGTCCAGCAAGGTGGAAACAGTTTCTTGTTCAGTGGCAGCAGCCTTCATCTATTCCTTTACATTAAGCTTGCAGCCTGAGAGCACTGCAGTTCTAGTACGTGTATTTGAAGTGGAAAGGGAGTCTTTAATGGTTCATGCTCCCTTCCAAAGAGAGTTTTAAGGCCTCTTAAACAGGCAGTGCTACCTGTGGAGTTGCTGAGCCCTTCTTTGGGCTGAATTGCTCAGAGTGAGTGTTAGCCCTGCCGGGAAAGAAATCACTGAAACTTGTGTGAATGCTTGGTGTAATGGAGTATGTGACAATGTTCAGGGGCTGGTGGAATCTTTTTCATTTGTTTTCAGTATAGGACTTAAAAATTTTTTAATGGAAAAAAAAAAAATCAGTTAAAAATGGAAGAAGCGCTTTGGGTTGCGCTGCTACATCTTCTAGTATAAATATCCATGCTCTTTCTGTGCTCCACATGTGATAAAATAACCTGGGAGAGAGGAGAGTGTCTTTAATCTCATGTCCCTGGCTCCCAGCCTGAAGGTGTTCCATAGGCAGCGCTGTAGATGAGATGTGATACGGGGTGTGTCACGTTTTTACGTGGCAGGGGAATGAACATAAGGCTGCGAGTAGCGTGCTTGAGACGTGCCATGAGAAAGTAAAAGGCTTGCGTGTTATTAGTGGAAATGGAAGTGTCTTGATGTGTGGAGTCTGCTCCTGCATTGCACAGTTCTCAGGCTGAGTACATGCTCTCACAGCTAGTGATTGTCTGAATTTGTAATATACCACTGGTAGGACTGTTGTGTCAGTGTGATAGTTAACGCAATTTGGAAGCAAATATGCAGCTGAGCACGACAGCCTATATGTCTAAACTAGGCTAGTGGCTCAGGGCCCAAGAAAACAGGTACAGCTTCTTGTTGAGAGGAATGATACCACTTTATCCTGGGTTGCCAAAGAGGAATTTGAGAATTTAAGCAAAGGAGAAACTGCCTCATCTGGAAACATTTTAGGCTTCGTCTAGGTTTTACTAATTCTAAGAGGCTGGGTTCCAGCTCGGAAGTGTGAATTGGTTTATTAACTGCCTGTTACTGACATTTTCTCTCTGTTTACTCATGTTGCTAATGCTTTCTGTGCGTTAAAGCAAGAAATCACAGCTTTCGCTTTTTTCCTGTGGAGCTTGCAAGCATGTACTTTGCAGTGTGAAGCCTCTCCCTGTAGCTGATAAGGAGCAAGCTGTGTTTGGAAGTGCGGTGTTAGAAGTGTAACTCTTCCAAGTAAGACATGGCTCCAGAGCAAGCCGTGCTGGGAGGAGGCTGAGGAGCACTAATGAGCTGAGCCTGCCTGGGTCCGCATTTCACTGTGAGTGAGCCTGCTATAGGTGAGGCTGGCCAGCACAGGTGGAGGAGCTAGATGATCCTAGCCTATTTAGACAGCTTGCTGACTGTTTACCAACCAAATAAATGAACCTGCATGCTGCCTGTATCCAGAATGAGCCAGGCCATGTTACAAGATGTCCGCTTTGGTGACACGGGTGTACCTTGTCTTCTTGTTGAGAAACATACTGAAAAGGAGTGAGAGTGATTTTCTTGTAATGTGTGTAGAAGTTCTGGCATTCACTCCTGGGCTTTCCTTACCTCCTGCTTGCTTGTTACCTTAAAGTGTAGTACTTTTTTTTTTTCCTAGACTTTCTGGCTGTAATTTGTTTTTATTAGTGATCCAGTCATCGTACCATCTCTCAGCCTAAGGGAATTAGTCATCCCCAGCTACTTTCTCCTGTTCTAATTTCCAAGGTGCCTTAAAATCAAACAGAAAACCCTGCAGTTTGGGTGCGGCTCCCCTGTGAGAGTACTTGGAGGTGGCACAGCTGATTTGTTGTTCACCAACTTTCCTTTGCAAGCAGCAGAAGTGAAGGTCCTTGCTGTTCCTGTTTCTACTCTTCATTTCAATTTCCAGCCATTTTGTGAGAAAAATCTTTCTGCTAATGTCTTTACAGGTTACAACCATTTCCTTATAGGTGCAGGAAACTGGGAAGGGAGGAAGAGAGTATATAAATAAAAAAAAGGGTGGGGGTTAGGAGGGAAGGGTAAGAGGAGGCTATAGATGTGAATTCTGATCTTCTGGAAGTGTTTTGAGTCATGAGCTCTCAGAGCTGCATTTCAGTGGCCGCAGAACTAAGCGGGATGTTCTCTTCCAAAGTCACATGTGTGCTTCTGTTGATAGCAGAAGTTTTTATTTCATTTTCTGGAATTGGTATGGGTGGTCATAGTAATAAAGCTCCACAGCAGGAAAATGTCATGAAGGCACAAGGAGNCCTGGACTGACTGAGGGCAGCTGACAAGCATCCAGAGCAAGACTTCAAAATAATTTATCTGCTTTGAACGGAGATGACAAGGATAAAAAGTAGTCTCCTAACGTATCTATAATGCCTTTTTTCCCTCTCAAAGATTTCTTTGCCGGTTGTTGCTGTTGTTCAGTCAGTTAGAGTGGTGAGCCCACTAGAAGAGCGGAGAGCTCTAAGGGGACCCAATGGCCGCTGGAAAGCTGCGGTCAATATATGGTATGGTTTCAAGTGCTGAGGTTGTTGGGGGATGATTTCTTAGTAGAAAGGAGAGGTCTTGCTACTGCTGCATGACGATCTGGGCATCCCAAACAGAGGTAACAACCTGCAGGATTTTGGAAACTGCAGGAACCAGATTGGGACTGTTTGTGATCGTTATTGACCTCTTGTAGTCCTGTGCTGTGTGTGGTGCCAGCTCTGAATGCTGCATGTGGGCTGCCCTGCGTCAGTTTCTCTGTTGTTCCTGTGGATTCACTTTACACCTGACTCCTCGTGCTCTGTTCCTGGGGCATGTTCTGTTGGTAGCGTTTTCTGTGTTGGGTCTGTACTCAGGTCCCTGCTTGTGGAGCCTATCAGATGGAGGCCTCTATTACAAATGAGAAACCTGGTACTTAAAAGACTGCCTTCACTTTAAGTGATCCCCTTTGTCTTGGCCTCACTTCCTGCAGCGTTGCAACAGGCAGCTGTAGAATTGCATCCACGGCAAGGTGTTGCAATCCTTCTCCTAGCTGTCCTTCCCCTCCTGCCCACTTCTGTATTATGCCAGGGTTATGCTGATTTTCACTATTTGTTTTTGTCTTTGAAGGAGGAAATTGAATGAGACAAAGCTTGCTGCTTTCTCTCTCTCAAGCCAGTCTTTCCTCTGTCACAATGGTACATTCAGAAATTCCCAGGCCATGTCTTACTTTAATTGCTAGCAGTTACAAGATGGTGTTTCTTGTTTGGAATAGCTTGCATGTGTCTTGGAGTAAGAAGTGTGTTTGACCTGGCTGGAGTTCAGCAGAAATTGCTTGTTTGCTGTATTGCTCCTAACAAATAGGTGAATGCGGCTCAGCCATTTTTATCACTTCTTATACATTCGTGGCTGTTCTGTACTCTGCAGAAGTGTTGGGTTGGCTTATGGGAAAGGTCAGGACAAGACAGAGTCTATTGTAATCCTAGGGCTCCAGAACTTTATGAATTGCCTTTTGGGAAGGACCTTTGGCGAGCTACGGCATTGTGAGGAATAGCTGCATCGTGAAAGGGTGAGAGGATCAGCGTGGCACTGCTTCAGATGGCTCCTGCAGTCTGAGCTCAGCCTCGTAGACAAGGCTTTGTCTGTAGGGAAAACCATGCATGTCATAAACTGTCTCCCTGCATTTACACCACTTAGGTCCCAGGTTTTGCAGTGTAGACCATTTTGGGAGCACTCAAATATTGTGTAAACAAGATCTGTCTTTGTAAATCTGTATCTGCAGGAGGTAAAAAAAAAAAAAAAAAAAAGTATATCTACAGTTGGTTTGCACTCTAACTTTTCAAAGTGGATAGCTGAGTGTTGGATGGTTAATGTGAGACACTGAGAAGCTGAAGTACCTGTCCACACACTGTCATCAGATGGCTTTAAAAGGTTTCAAGCCGTGCACTTGGAAAATCTTGGAAGGCTCCAAGAGCTTCTGTTTTGCTACGTACTTTCTACAGACTTCAAGATGTTGCTTCATTCTTTCTCTTGGACCCCCGTGATAAGGGGGAAAATAAAAAAGGGTGGGGGTTTGCTTTCCACACACAGGGAGTTAAACCAAAGGAAGAGAATTGAAGCACCTTTGCTTCAGATTACCTCACCCCGACAGACTAGAGAGTGCCCTGGAGTAGACAGCGCTCTCTGCCCCAGTGCCACCTGCAGTCTCCAGCAGCTCTTCAGAGATGGCTGCTGGTTGGCTGGGATACTGCCTTTCCGCGTGCAGAGCTGTAACGCTGCCACGATGCGCCCTGGAGCTCTGCGCTCGGGCAGTTCACTGGAGAAGGCTTGGGAAAGTTTTGCACGGCGGGCTGCTTTGTTCAGCATTTTGTGCAGCTATTGCAGAGCGAGGCGATGCGGCGTGCCCGTAATGCTGAAAGCTGGTCCTTTTGCTGTCAGCTTTGCTGTCTGAGACAACTGGAAGCATCACTGTTGAAATGTGTAGTACTTCTGTAGCTGAGAAGTGATTCTGGCCAGTGTGTTTTGTTTTCTTCTCCCAGCTAGCCAGTACTTGATGTGATTAGAATCAGGAAAGGAATCATTTTGTATGGATTTCTACTGAGGGAGAAAAGCAGTCAGCAGATCTGCATCTCTGGGGATTTTATTTCTTGAAGTCTTTTTTTCAGACATGACAGCATCTTTCCTGTCTCCTGATGATGCAAATAGGATTGTGTGGGCCGTAATGAAATATTTTATCGATCATATTATGAAAAATCAATGGAAAAAGTTGCCCTGGCTGTTAATTCTTTGCTGCCTACTATATGTGCAGTGACAGGTTGGACTGCTCACTATTGTGGCAGAGAAGAGAATACCTTGGGGTGCCCAATTACAGCAGTGGAGAGACGAAATTCAGAAGAGCAATTTTGGCTTCCTTCATTGCCTTTATGTTGGCCTCTGAATGAGTGGCTGTTCCACTCCTTTCAGACTTCACAGCAGCAAGAGCACTAATGGCAACTCGGTGCAATTTTGACTTCCCACATCCATGAGATTGAATCAATGCTTTTCCTTCCACATTTAGTAAAACAATTTTCCACGCACGCTGAGCAGCTATTCTTGCCTATACCTGCTTTGAGATGGGCTAGATGAACTGGAAGATTTTATAGAAAGCTGTCTCTTTCCTTCTTTCTTTCCCTTCTGCTCTGCTCCCTTTTCATTTTTTTTTTTTCATTATTTTTATTTTTGTAAACTGCAGATTGGCAACGGAACAGTTCTCTGAAAGGAGTGCTTTTAAGGAGTGGAAAAGTCAAGTATTTTAACAGAGCTTATCTCATAAGGGGTGGAAGCGTGAAGCAGGAAGGAAGAACAGAAAACAGAGCAGTTGAGCTTTCTCAGTTCATGGACACACACTTCAGGCCCTGTTTCTGTAGGATCTGAACACCTAAATTGTTAATGTGTTTATTGCTGCTGTGTTCCTACGTGGCTTGGAGCAGACTCTTTTACAAGGGAACTGTGACCTAGAAACCCAGTAACAGAATGAGGTACCTTAAGCAGAGTTTAGACACTGAAATTCTGAACTGCAAACTGTGTGTTCCCTGTTCATCTGCCCCTGGAGATTATACATCTCTGTGACATCTACAGAAAATGGGATTTTGCTTGTGTACCTGCCCAGGACTGCTCAGAACAGGAGTCCCATCACATGGCTCATAAAGAAGTGTGACCTGACCCCAAAACAAAACATTCCTCTGGCCCGGTGCCAATCAAAATGTGCTGTTGTTGAGGAGAGCTGAGCCTTGGACAGCTAGCATGTCTCTGTTCTGGCCATTTTGAAAGCATAGCTGGAGGAGGAGAGAGTCTAGTGGGGAAGATGCTTCTCTGTGAAGAGGAAGGCTGGGGTCAAGCGCTATCGCTGAGCACTGTCTTTAATGTGCTCGTTAATATTAAGATCACATCCATAAGCAGAAATGAGAACAGGCAGCAGAGCTTTCTACAAAGTCATGCTTCCCCTTAGGCGTAGTTCTCTCCCTCTGGTCCAGCAAATACATTATTGTAATTTAGATTGAGTGCAGGAGCAATTTCATCCTTTCAGAACGGGGATGCCTTGGACTCTCTCTCTCTCCCAACTCCTGTACCAAAGCCTTAAATCTATTGTGACAGTAGTTTAAAAATGGTGACCATGCTTCCTAAAGGGAACCTGGTTGTGTTTCTGGAGAATGTTTGCAAGCTTGGTGGGCAAGAGATTTCTTTCCAACTGCTGTGGCAAGGGGTCGTGCGTAATACAGAATCTCTCAACTGTATTCAATTGATCAGAGTTAACAGAGCAAGCAAGAACTTTGCTCTTTACCAGGAGCTGTTTGGGAACGGCCGCTAGCACCAGAGCCCTCCACAGATCAGACGGTGTCTGCTCGCTGCTCAGTCCGTGCCTCAGCAGCAAGCAGGCAGACATCAAATGGACAGCACGTCTCTTTGGCTTGTTTTTATCAGCACAAGCTATGACACATAAGTCCCTCTGAAAGAGGGCAGTGGTTTTCCCTGTGTGATAGTCCATAAATTGTGCTGTAGCGCTCTACCTACAGAGAAGTCTGGCAGCTGCTGTAGCTGGTGACTATCCACTGGCAGTGAACTCCTCCCAGTTAGGAAACAGCTACTAATGTTCGCAGCTACACCCACCTATGTGGGTACGTAGTCACATATTTGAGTAGCAATGCAGCACCTCACTATAAATGTGCATACAAATATTTGTGGGATGCACAGAAACTTGTCAGGCCTCCTTTAGACTTTTCTAGCACCATTCTCCAGGAAGGTTTAATACTTTATTTTTTTATTATTTTTTGTCTAAGTATGCCTCTCTGCTTGCCTGCCTTCCCCAAGGAAGCAGCTGCTGCTGTGCAGTGGTAGTGAACGTGCTGGAGGAAGCACTACTTTCTCCATGCAACAAACGCAGCTGCAGGAGCTGTGAAACCTAGTGGCTACACTTGACCTGGTTTCCTTGACAAAAGCACATCTGGTTTTCAGTTTGATTTAACCTGCAAACCTTCTGTCTGTGCTAGGGCTAGGTGTCCTGGATTGCAGATGCTTCTTGAAAACCCTACTGTGTTGCTGCTGGGGAAATTACCAGGGTGGTAAATCTAAAATGTTTCCTGTGCGCCTCTCCCGCAGGAGAACCGAGAGCACATCTCCTCATAGCAGTCATTGTCCTGATACAGGCGAGTTCCCGCTGTGCTGCCGTTAATCTGCAGGTATTTCCTCATGGGATTCTGGACAAAGAGTCCAGGGCATCCCCTGTGAGGCTGGGTGTGTTGTGTGGTGGCCTCGATCCTCCTCTTCTCTAGAGCAGCTCAGCTGTGGGATTTCTGCAGCTCACCTGAGGGTGTCACAGGAGCCTGGTCAAGGTAGAAACGGGCTGCTTCTGTCTGCATTCTGTGGCAGAGACATCTGAGTGCTTTGGTGCAAGTGAGCAGCAATTTTTTATCTTGAGTACTGGGAGAATAAATGCCTGCAAACTGCAGCCCTCTGACAAAGTGCATGGTTCTGGTATGGAGAGCGACATACAGGGGGAGGTTTGCTAGGGTTACTGATTATAAGGCATTTAAATTCTTGACAAGCAGACAAGCCTGGGGCTTTAAAATTCTGCCCTATATGGTCCCTTCCAGTATTCCATCCTTCCTCCTCGGAGGGCTGTGTGGGTGCCGCAGAAGTTCCAATACAGGTGTGACAGGGAGTTTGGGTGCTTCAGCCAGGGGCCTGGGCTGAAGGACTGTCATGCAAAACAAATGTGCTGGGGGTGGTGGCAGAGGGAACAGCTAATAGATGTTTTCCCTTTGCTGGATGTCTGTCACTTGCCCCCACGCCGACTCTTCCTCTGTTTATAGCAAACCATTTACTCCCATTAATTAGGAGCGAATTCCTGCTGTCTGACTGACTTTATACCATCCAAATGTCAATGGAGCTAGTGCTGCGCAGGTGGGGAGAAGGGCTAGTGGTAGGGAAGCTGTTGCCTGTATTTGGGGAGAGAGAGGTGGGGAAATGCCACCCTGCTTCTGAATGAGGCACGTAGCCACAATGATAATTGAAATGCAGCCCTGGAGCCCCAGGATGCCACTTTCCCCATCCCTTTTCAGAGCAGACTGCACTTTAAGCCATCCCCTCCAGTTAAATCTCTTTACCAGAGTGGTCTGTATGAAGGCTTACATACAGGAAGATAATGGTGCTGTCATTTTTACAAATAATCACAACAGGAGCAGAAAAATAAGAGGAAGATGATTATGCCTGAAAATGCAATGAGGCTCCACTTGCTAATGCCGTGAAAGCTAAAGGAAAGCCAAACCACAATGGCAAGCTGTTACTGCCAGACAGTGGACTAGTTTTTCTGCAGCGACTTAGGAGTGTATGCAATGCTCCTATGACATTAGAAAGAAGTGTGCTTGCCCTGTGATGGTTTTCCTTGTGTAAAATATTCTAAAGCATTTAATGTGCTAGCTGAAGCAAATCCTGAGTGGGAGAAGCAGGTTAAACTTCATTAGTTTGGCTGGATTGAGAAGGAAAAAAATGAACCCTCTCACGGCCTCCCCCAGCAGCAGTGCTGTTTGTGCACTGAGGAATAAAGCCCATCTTGAAGTGGAACAGCAGGCTTTCCCTTGCCCCAGTCATACAATGGTTGGAAGCATTTTGTGACATGGAAGATCTGTGGAAGGAGGGGAGTGATGTGCCTGCATGTACCCCAGGGCATTGTAAGGCTTTTGCCTCCTGGAAGATGATGCTCTGCATCAGCTCAGGCAGGGAGGACCTGAATATCAGTGTTGTGAGTACTCAAAGCACTGACCTACTGGAAAAATGCTCTGGGGGAAAAACAGTGGCCCTGTGGGCCTGCTCCCTATATCTGAAAGGAACAGGGTTCCAAGCCCCAGTTTTCTCTGTTGATCAGGAAGGATAGTAGATCTTCAACAGACCTCTGCCTGCTGCTTTCTCACTTTCTTACCCCATTGTAAGTTTGGTTTCCCCTCTAAACAGAAGGATTTTCTTCAGTCAGCAATGCTTTCTGTGCTAACTTTATACACACCAGTGACTCCCTTAGCAGGTCAGAGGTGAGGCAAGTAAAACACGGAGCGATTGACTTCTGTGTAAGTTCTGCAAGAATCACTCCTAGTACAATATTTGCCCTAATTAAACTAACTTGGGGAATCATTTACAGGATAAAGTAAAGGGACACACTTAATGCATAAGCTGAGCTGGGAAACAAAATGTCTCTGAGTGATGGAGGGAGGGCTGTCTTTGCAGCTCATGGAGGGGGGCTGAAGATGTCAGTCCTCTGAGACAAAATGGTTGGTTGCTGAATGCCTTAAAATTGTTAGTTATGTCTGCCTTAGGTAAACATAGTTGGCTGTAGCAGAAATTTGACAGATGCTTATTCTTCAGGAAGAGAATGTTACTGTGTCAGTTAAATAGCACACGATTAATTCACTGCTGAGATGATATCTACCAATTTTAAACTTGGTGCTGCTAGACTCTCAACAGGCTTCAGCAACTTCCATGCTTGTCACCCGGTGTGGAAGTCACCAAGGTCCCTGCCTTGCAGCTCTGTAGGTAGGTGCATTGCTGTCTCTGAGTAGAGCCTACGACAAACCAATCGTGTATTTTGGAAAGCTCTCTTTTGCAGCTGGGTGTAAACAACTGAGTTCACATTTAAATCCAAGGTCTTGCTTCCCTGCTTTGAGTTGACCTGAATGAAAGATTGAGGTTT
Source organism: Alectura lathami (assembly GCA_013399715.1). NCBI lineage: Eukaryota > Metazoa > Chordata > Aves > Galliformes > Megapodiidae > Alectura > Alectura lathami. The sequence continues at coordinate 181,544 of VXAV01005855.1, read as the reverse complement.
GTAGAATGTTTAATGTAGTGATGAAAACGTGTGCAGAAACCACCTCTTCGTAATCCACACTTTCTCTTGTAAGATGTTTTACCTTTGTTTAATCCTTATTTTAAGTGTATTGTTTTAATTCCTACTGCTCCATGCTGGATACTTTTCTGTGTCTTTGAGCAAACCATGTGTTGCTCTTAAATTTGCCTGGGGTTTGTTCGCCCCCTGCTTAGTTGTCATAGCCATTTGGTCATTCCTGTAAGAGCTGTGTCATCTCCTGTGTGTCTGAGGTGTCAAGGCAGAAGACAGCCAAACAGATGGGTAAGGGGAGAAAAGACAAGGCAGCATCTACCTCTGGGAGCACCCAGAGCTCAGTGTCCCCAGTGTAACTCACGTACTGGGGCTAGTCGTTGTGTCTGAGTACTGATGGAGAATGGTGCCAGGGTCACAGCCACCTGAGGCGCGTGAGCAAGCTGCCCCCTGTCAAGGAGAGCATGTGGCTGTGGGAGCAGCACAGTTAGCAGGTACGATTTGCCTCTTGCCTTGGCTGGGAGTGCATTGCTGGCTTACGAGGGAGGGCTGCTCTGTCAACAGTGCCTCTGAAGCGAGATCTGTCTGGCCCAGTGATGAGGAGAGCTGCTTATGTTAAAAGGCAGCTGGTGGGAATGTTCATTAATGGCAGGACTTCTTCCTGGGAAGGCTGATGGGGTGATGGACCTTTGTTAAACCTGGTGCATCTGTCAGTTCCAGCTGTCTGGTGCATTAGAGTGCACCTGCACACAGCAAGCAGCAACTCCTGGCTGCAGCAGCGGGTTAGCCTGCCTTAAGAGGTTCCCATCTGGGAATATGCCGAGAGCCAGGGGTAAGCATTAGAGCTCTTTCAAGTTTTAAATCGCCAATTCCCCAGGACACTTAGCCATACAAATGCACAGGGCAGGGAGGCTTTCCCAAGGTGCATGGCATTGATGGATGGGGTAACTGGGGTTGACAACAGGCTTGGGATCTTAAAGAGCTTGAAAAGCATTGAAGCGCTGATTGCCACAGCAACATTTTGCAACCACAGAGAGAGCAATTTCTGCCTCTTCCCACAGGAGAGAATGTTTCAAGCTTCTATCCTGCTATCCCTTGAAGTTAAAACAAGGAACCAAAAAAATATGCTTTTTGTCTAGTGCCTGTGAGTGCCAAGACATATGTCCTGGTTTTAATCAAGATACACTTTTATATTGCTTCTACTTTTTTTCTAGATGGTGTGATTTAGATTATACATGAGTTTAGGCTTTTAGCATTTTGTTCGTTCTTAGCACTATCTGCTGAAGCATCCTACCATTTTGAAGTAATGACTGAAAAATGAATAAATGGGTAGAGAAAAATCCCCCCAAACGAACCATCAAACCCCCTGATTCGCCCTTGCCCTGCCTCTCCCCTCTGCCAGGTGTGTGTGACTGTTACTTGAGCAGCGAGGAAACTCCAGCAGTGAATGAGCCGCATCCATCTGCCTCCACAGGCGCAGGAGGAGGCCAGCAGGGTGCTCTGCAGCCCCTTCCTGTCCATAAACATACTCCCTCCTTCGCTTCAGGCACATCTTATTTAGCTGAAGCCTGTGCTATGTAGTGTCTGAAATCTTTAAAGGCACGAGTCAAAGCAGGACTAGGAATAAGCGTGGTGCCTCTGTCTCCTGTTTGGAAGCCTCTAACGATGCATTTCATTTAAGCTTTCAGTCAAGGAGGATGGAGGTGGGCAAAACCAGCGTGGTGTGCACTGCTCGGCTGAAAAGCTGGGACCTGCTGCGTTCCTGCTGCTTCTGGAGCTCAGGAAAGTGTTTGTCCCCGTACGTCAGCCAATGTGGTCAGTTTCTAAACTGCTGGGGTATGCAGTTTGTTTCCTGTAGCACAATTTCTGTCTGTCTAGGCTGGCAGCTTCCCCAGCCCTGGGACTGCTGTCTGGTTCCTGCGGGGTGCTGGGGCTGTGACTGGCCCCAGGGGCCCCGTTTCAGCATGTTCACATTGTTGTTATCTGATAGATGTGGCAGGGAAAGACAAGGTTCTGCAAGGCAGACTTAGAGTGCATTAAATAAATATAAATTTTATTAAAAACACCCACATCTCAGCGTTATCAGGAATGATATAATAATAAACAGCTTTCAAATAACCTGCATTACATTACAATACTTACAGTATTTATAACCATCCTCAGATTCTTTTTATAGACATACCAAACATTTCATGAAAATGAATGAGACTAAAGTTTTTTTTTTTTAAAAAAAAGTAGAACATAAGCATAGAAAATGCACACAGAAGTTCATTACCTTAGTGTCAAACTGCTAAAGTTTCCTACACAAGTTAACCACTAGCTTTAGAAGTGAACTTTATACCACTGTGCGTCAATCAAGATGAAAATTTCATTCAAGTAAAGTTGACACCACTCAGAAGCATCTTCAAGTATGGCTATAGTCAACCTGATAATCCTATACAAGCAATTTTATGTCTGCTTTGTCATTCGTTCCAACTGAGGCAGGGTTCTTTACACCAAACATTACAGCTCGGGTATTTACAGTTCACCAGCTAAGCTTCCCGCTCCTGCTGCCAGCAGTTTGGCAAATGACGGTGCATGGCCCATTAGCCAAACATCTCCTGTGGATTAGGTGAATAATACAGGACTTAAATTCACCCAAAGATGAGATTTATAATGATTTAATTAATCTGACACAAAACCATCATTTATTTTATTTTATTTTTTTTTAAAAAAGGTGAAACTTTTGTTTCAATGCAGTGGGTAAAGTCACAGACTGAGAATTAAAAATAAAATTCCCATAATAAATATTTGACCATTAAACCCAAAGGCCTCCTTTGATTTACTCGCGTTAGGTTGTGATTCTGTTGGATAACGTTTCTTTCAACCAAACTTACTCTTACAGTATATTGCACAAGATATAGCTGGGACATGGAGGTTTGCGTGTTTAGGGAAGCCCTTGTACAGACTGTACCTTTTTCTATTCTATTTCATTCATTACAGTATCCAAGAAGCCTTGTTTAGAGAGAGACTTGAAAAACTCTAGCAAACAGTCACTTGCCAAACCCCTGCCTTACGTTTTTCCCTTTAATCAGCTCAGTGCATTCTACTTTCTTTTGTTTATTCATTTGAAACAGGCAAAACGTTCTAAATCTCTTACACGCTTTCATTACAATAAAAAGAGCTAACGAATTTACAAAATTAGTTTTAGTTACATTAATACATGTACAAGAAAAATTAGCGAAGGGATTCAAAAGAAAAGCATTAAATCCCTGAAAGAAAAAGAAAAAAAAAAAAACCAAAACAAAACCCAAGAATAATATATTTAACCTACAACAGCTTTACATACACACAGGTGACACATTGGCATAGGAGAACATGAGCTGAAATATCCCTGAATTTTTAGAACCAAAAAAAAAAGTTGAAGTTCAAGTTATACTTGCTAAAATGTCAAGTATTGAGAGAGTTTTTTTTTTTTTTTTTTTTTCAAAGGCTATTGGGGGAAAAAGATGGTATGCAATATATAAACTTTCACACTCAGTTCAATATCCTATTGCCAAACTAGTGTTGAGGTATATGACAAGTAGGAACATCACTCAAACCTTTTAATGTATTTTTAGCTCACATTATGATATATTTGTAGCAGGCTGAGTAGCACCATGATGTGAATTCAGCTCAAAACCCAAATATATATAGATTTAATATTTTTACAGTACTAAAATACTAAAGCATCGCGTTAAAAAAAGTCTTGTTTACAATTTAATTTACTATACAACTCTCCTGCTTTTTTTAATAGAAATTAATGATTTAAAACCACCACAGCAAGCCAGCTGCCTATTTTTTTTTTTCTATTTAATCAACGGAATCACACAGAACTAACCCTGTTTCATTCATCTTGTGTAGGCATCGGTCTGCTCAATCTGCCTGGGAAAGAGGACGCTTGCACCGAGCAATGACTTACGCCACAATGTACATAATTACCAACACAAAAGCAGTCTGCCATTCAATAGTTGAAGAGCATACAGATCCTTAAAAACTGCAGAAGCCCAAGCTAACTAGTTGTAGTCTGTCGCATGCTGCTAATTATTACCTGTGGTTAATATAAAATCCTTTCCTTGAAACTGTACATATTTGAGCAATGAACTTGTCATAATAATTGTAGAAAACAGTTTACAGTATAGCTGTGTGAGATGAGCACCAGAAAAACATGTGTTTTGTGTACTAAAGTATTCCCTTATATCCAGTAAGCCCCATTTTTACCATAACTGACTGTATTAAAAATGGATATGTAGCCCACTAGCAGATGCACGGCTAAAACAAAAGTATTTAAAAGCTTTGTTTTATTTTAAAAAAATTATCTTTGCATTTTAAAATCAAAGTAAACTCTCTTTTTTTTTTTTTTTTTTAATGTCTTAGTACCTTAGCATTGTTCAAGTTGCCAAGCTTAGGTAGACAAAGTGCTTTTGAAACACTATTTTAAAAAAAAATATCTCTCTATATATTTTATCGTCCTGTTCTAGGACTTGACTGGATGAGCAAAATCCAGAGGTCTTTGTAATTCCCATATGTTAAAAAGTAAGCTTATTTTAACACCAGGTAAATTCAATACATACACGAATGAAACGGTCCTCCCTGTTGCTGAAGAACATTTGAATACATCATTGACATTTTAATCGTTATAAAGGCATTAACTGTTTGACTGTTAAAATAAAGACACCATTCTCTTAGATAGCACCATGGTTTTAGAATATCCAAACAAATTCAGTGTTTTCCTGTCTACTCATTATGTCTTATACGTATCTACTTTGTTAAATAAAATCAAGAGACTAATAAGATTACAGTAAAAACTGCATGTTAAAAAGCCATAATTCCAGTATTTCAGTACATCATAGATTCAGCACCAGATGTTATTTTAAGGTTCCTGCAGTTGTAATACTACAGTATTATTTTTTAGGAATTTTTTTTACTCCTGTTCCATGACTACGCAAACTTGATGACTTTAAAAGTGGTCACAGATGTCCAGAACGGTAAGAAGAAAAAAATCCATCTGCAGATTATCTCTTTCAGTAATGGAGCCCGTGTTTTCAAATGTAAATTGTGAAACACTGGTTTGTTTTGTTTCTGGTTTTGCATAGGATGCTTTGGTCTTGTTTCCTAGGTGCCATCTGTGACCACTTAAAAATCAGTGGAAAATAAGTGCGCTAGCGAGGTTACCTCTTTTTGCTGGTGTGCCGAGGCTTTTCCCACTGATGAGTTTAATAGAAACACTGTTTTCTTCTCCGCTCTTGCCTTCCCCAAAACCTAACTGAGAACGACCCTACCGAGGAGCTGTTTTTTCAGATGAGGTAACCGACGAAGGTGTGAAGTTAGATGTATCTGTTGTAAGGCCCTGTAACCCGTGTAAAGGCATATGGAGATGTAGTAACCGTGGAGTCTGTGGTGACCGACAGCGTCCTTTGTGCAAGAGACTTGATGAAGCGCACGTACGTTGGTTCTGAGGGTTCGTGTGGCTCAGCAGGCTCCCGCTTTACTTTTTTGCCGTAGGATTTCTGAGGCACGTAGTCTGGACCGTATTTTTCACATTCCTCCTCCTTCTCTCTTGCCTTCTCAGCCATCTTTGCCTCCCACAGAGCCAGGCCATGTTTTGGCTCGTTCATACTCTTGTGCTGGTAAAAGACGAGGGATATTCTGGTGGGATGGTTCCTGTTGGGGTTTTTTAAGGGGGTCGTTGCGTGGAGCTCACGTTTTGCACACTCTATGAGAATTGACCCGTGAGATGGAGCAACTGCCACTCCTCCGATGTCTGGATCCAGGAAGCTCTGTTCACTGTCTGACCAGACTTCATCAGGATCCTCTGCTTTTTCAGGATTCAGCGCATCAGTTTTATCCGAACCACCGTGGGGAGTAGTCCTATCATGGTTTTGACCTGGAAGCGTGCTAGACAAGCCATTAACAGCGTGTGAAATCATTTCACTATCCTTATTTTGGAGATGCAACGAATTAGGAGGACCACTAAACATACCGGGAGCAGAATGGTAGTCACGCGCTAAATGCAGATGGGGTTGCACGTGATGCTGTTCAGTGGTTTTACTCATGGAGGCATAGTCCATGCTTGGATTACTCAGATTAGATTTTAACCTTGAGGCAACCTCCATAAAATGGCCATCGGCCTCATGGGTGGAGTAAGAGGGAAAAGACCCTACATGGTGAACGTTTGGTCTAATGGTGCAGTTACTGAAAGAGTCTACCTGCATATTTTGGTTTCCATAATTCAAGTATTTGGGACCAAAACTCTGGTTATTCCCAAACCTATGCTGGTACAATGTTTGGATGGGTGGTAGGCTTAGTTTAGACATAGGGTCTTGGCTCTGACAATTATACAAGTCCATGTGCTGATGCTGGGAAGGGTAGGAGCCCAAGTAAGAGGGGCAGTTGTCCATCTGTACGTTTCCATTGCATTGGTAGGGCGGATATTGGTTATTCTGACTTAATGATCCTGAATAATGGTTCATGGGACTGGAAGAATTCAAATACGACCCCGCAGGCTGTGGTGAGGAGGTATAGAGGTTCATGGGACCGGACCCTCCGTAGGGATCTGAAGGGTATGAAGAGCTTGGGTAAGCACTGGCTGGACTAGGCAACCTTACATACAGATTTGCAGAACCTGAACCCGAGTAAGTGTTAATAGGATTTGACTGAGGGTTGTTAGGGACAGAGCGCTGTGGATGCTGCTGCTGTTGTGTCGCTGGTCCTGAAAGACGTAAAAGATCTGTAGATGTGAAAAGAAAAAACAAACAAGCTTTTTTTTCCCTTTTTTTTTCCCTTTTTTTTCCTTTTCTTTTTTAAAATGCACACTTTATCGACTCTTTGTGATAAATATCTCTGAAACTCGTAAGAAAAGTGTATCATATGACACATTAACAGAGGTTCCCTTTCTCATATCTCAAATACCAAGCTTTAAGAAGCTGAACAACTACCAAGGCTACTCTTCTTGGCACGCATCCAGTGAGATCAGATGCTAGCTGCAATGGGGAAAAGAGGGCCGTGCGGTCTGTTCAGAGTCACACGCACAACATCCAAAGAGTTGAATCATCACTCAAGTAGTCCATGAAATGGAGCATCAAAGTGCTCCCAAATAGCCATGCGTAAGGCGACCTTCTTTTCCCCAAGAATAAATAAATTCTTCTACATCTATAT
>VXAV01005855.1:120056-174332 GCA_013399715.1 Alectura lathami | reverse complement strand
GTAACAGTTCAGTTACAAGTGAGATTAAGTGAAGACACAAGGAAAAATACATCATTCATCCAAGTGCAGTGGCATAGTTTAATGGTTAAAGCCCTAGTCTGGGTCACAGGACAGCTGACTTCTATTCATAGGTATCTCAGTGACCTTCTGGGTAGCCTTGGATGTATCGCTTCATTGCTCTCTGTGGAAGCTGCTGTAACAATGCAATAGTCATGATGAACTCCTTTGCCCAGGATTCTAAAATCTAGTGATGAGAACTGCCAGAGACTGTTAAGTGGGTTTTTAAACTCTTACTCCACTACGGAAACACCCGCTCTGCTTTTGGTCTTGAAGCAGACTGTATAAATACTGGTAAATCAAATGATGAGGTTCTCTGTAACAGTGGCAGACAGTGAGTGATGTGTAGGTCACTCTTTCTTTGGCAGCAGCATCGCATGCTTTTCTTCATGGCTTCTAGCACCAGTAGTCATTTCAAGGTACTTTGCAATACACTGGATGGCAAGCAGAGTTTGCACAAGCACCTGACTTCTACAGGTGTTAGCTATCCAACAATAATGGATTTCCCATATGTCTTTTTTTTTTCCTTTCCTTCTCCAGAGTTGACCGGATTTTGGCATTCTAGTATTTATAAATATACAATAATGATATTTACATTCAAGAATCCTCTTTGCTTTTTATTTAAAATGTTCTTGTGCTGAGAAAGATTGTTTCCTTGAGACTCATTGTAAATGGTCCTAATTTCTAGGAACCTACCACTGTTGATAAAGATCCTGATCAGATTGATGTGTTTACCTGCTAACTGCTTTGCATGACCTGCTGCTTCAGAGTTGCCTTGCTTGTTGCGTGCTGCAGCAGACTTGTCTCTTTCAGCTTTGCTAGACCCATTCTCCATGGAGGAATGCTTTTCTGCAGCTGCTTTCTTTGCTTCTAGCTTCCTTTGCCGGCACGTCTTGACAGGCTCTGCTAACATCCTTACTTTCCGGCGAAAGGAGGTGAGGACCTGGATGCTGCCATTCCTCTTCTTCTCCTCCTGGCCTTCAACGCTTCCAAACTCATCCACATCAGAGACTTTGTATAACGGGAGCACATGGAGCTGCTCATCTTCAGGTGTTTGGCCGATTTCACGATTGTCTTCTCTAGTTAGTGTGCAAACCTGTCAGAGAGAAGAAGTTGCCTGAAACACTACCCTGTGTTTCGCCTTGCCCTGGCACTGTCAGCATCAGCAGCTGGCAAATTACTTGTAAACTCTAAGTTTCTGTGCAATTTACGGATTATCACAAGAAGTCTGCCATTTCAAATTGCAACAGTGAAGATGATTCAAACCTGAAGTTTATTTTTTCCTTATGCTTACGCTGCCTGTATTGTCACAGAGACAGTATGCAGGGAACAGAAATAACCCAGAATGCATTGAAAGCCAGCTAGCTTTTCTGTTATCTTCTACAGAACATTTGCTGTAAATGCTGGAGTTGAGAATGGAAAAGCATAAAGTGAGCATGCACATTACAAAGGATGGCAAGGCTTGCAGACTTTATCCTCATCCCAAGAAGGAATGAAATCCACAACATTCAAAACTCTCCCCAGAAGAAAGTTATGGATAAAAGTCATTTGTTTCCATTTGTCATTTGTTTCCACTGTATTAGAAGATGCCATCTTGAGATAATTTTTTATAACTACTTTGGATTATAAATACAATACATTTTGTCCCAGGAACTCTGAACCAGGCACTTCAGCCCCGCTGGAACCTTCTTCCCACTGTCTGTATGGTTTCTGTCTTACCAGTTCTATATTAAAGCTTTCTTCAACACATCCTAAGTCTCATTCAGTTGAATGAAAAATTGTGTAGGGGGTAATTGTGTAGGAGCTCAATTACTGCTTAATGTTTCTTTTTTTTTTAGCACTCTACGTTATGCAATTATAAATTTAAACAGACTGAAGATAATTAATCAAACACATGAAATTGCTGCTGGAGTAAGGAGGCTGTACGTGTCACTGGCTTACCAGCGTGCTCCCGTTCTGCATGTTGTGCAAATCTCTGTGGGCGTGAGCGCAGAAGTCCAGGCAGGCGGTGACCCCTGAGAATGGGCGGCCTTCTTTCAAGCCCAGGCGACACTCGGGCGCTCTGTGTTCGTACTCGATCTGGGAAGAGATAGCAGGTGTCACTGCAGCCCACCCCGGGACCCTGATACATGGACTTGGCACTGACGTGGTAACATGCAGACCTTAAAGGCAAATAAACTCGAGCAGTTGTGTGGCAATTTCATTTGATGCGTCCTTTGCTCCTTGCTGCTTGGTTCCCTGCTCCCTTCCATCTGGGCTGTGATTGTGAAATGGGCAATTAATACTATTCCTTGCATATTACTTCTGATTCCCTGCCTGTGGTTTGTGTTTTTACGTGACAGATACGGTGCGTGGTTTTGGTGTCTGGAACCGTACGACTGATGTGCTTGTGTAGGCTGGAAGTATACCGAGCTATTAGGGGAAAATGACTTTAGAAAACTGGCTTCACAATGACTTCATGAAAAATAATGATTTCCTTTTTGATTTGTAGTATTTTGGCATGCGAAAAGTAAATTTCATTAGCTTTAGTACAGCACTAGCCTCTGACCAAAAAGATAATGTTGTCAAGACAGTATTTTCTATAGGTGTGCTCGCTACTAAGGAGCTTCACAAAGATTTTATAACAGTATCACAGAATAACAATAAACCTTACACAAAAGGAAGGGATTCTGTAATGATAGATCAAGCCTCACACAAATGACAGTTTCATATTTTATTTAGAAAACCAAAAATGAAACCTCATTTGTAAAATGCTGTGCTAAAATTCCTGAACTTTTCAGGTGAATACAAAAAAATCTGCTCTGAATGGACTTTAATGGTTCCCATTAATGTGTTAATCAAGCTAATGTGAAAGTAGATGTTTTGCCAAGGCTTCATCCAAGATCCCTAAAAACATGTCTGGTTTGCTTACAGCGATTTTGTTTTTAATATTTGGCACTGGAATCTAAAAACAAAATCACAACTTGAAACGTGTAAGCTTCTTTGGAATCAGAAGCGAGTGGTTTGAAATGTTGTCCCCATTATAATTTGGTTAGACTTAATGAGTGTCTTTAAAATGTAGTGGTGTAAAGGTTCTGTGAGATGTTCTGCTGGGTCCAGTGAGAAAAACCTTCTAGATCTAAAATCACCTGGAACCCAGACTTAGATTAGAATAAAACTGAGAATTTGGACGTTCTTCTCAGGACTCAAAGGGGGCTTGGCTTTAGGGCTTTTTGTTTTTACAACCTTTTACTGCAGCCATGTAAATGAGGTCTCGATCGTCTCTCCTTAAAGCCACTGACGGTAGCTTGAGCTGAGTTTCCCCACAAGTTCAAGGTTTGCGTGGAACTCCTGAAACAGGCCAGCCTATACACATTGCTTATTATATAAAGGCAAACGCTGAAACTTGTAAAAGCATTTTCAACCGGTGTCAGGCAGAACCGTGGTTTGTATGAAGAAAAGTTTTTTAGATAACTTTATGGGAAAAGCGGCCCAAGCAAAGCGCCATTTTATTTTTCACCACCCCCTCATTTTATCTTTTTCCTCTTCCTTTCTTCTCTTGCAGAATGTCTCTCAGATATTTGGAGAGAGAACCACAGCTAGTGGGCACACAGCCACAGCTTCCTCCATAACAAGTCTCCAGGCAGTATCTGATCAGGTAAGTGAAATCCGCTCAGTCTGCACTAACCCTGCTTACCCTGTCTGGTTGCTACTAAATATCAAGGAAAGGAGTAATTCTAACTGCAAATAAACATGGACAGTTTTGGGGTAGCCTACTGCTTCTATTACCACCACAGCTGAAAATCTGTTTTGTGCTGACTGCTACAGCGACTGGACTTAATGTTGTCAACAGGAAAGAAAGATGTCACAGTTTGCAATGATTCTGACAGTCTGGAGACTAAATGTTGTGAATGCTTGTAGCAGTAGCAAGCCTGAACAATGAAGATGAAGGCCAACAGTTACGCGTTGCAAAGGGTATGGTGTCAAATGCTGGTGCAAGTATCTGAACGATGTTTGGTAGAGGAATGGAGGTGAGAGGCAGCCACACCTGGGTCCTCATGCTGCTTTGAGTACGGCAGCACCTGTGAATGCTGCCTGACAGAACACTGCACACACAAGCCCTGCTGGTGCACGTCCTGGTGTACATACGCAGGGCTGAGTGCGTTGAAACATGAAGCTTTGTTTTAAAAGCATATCTGTAATGGCCACTTCGAGAGAGCAGAAGTGAAACTGGTTTCAAGCCCCAAGTGCAATGTAATACGCTGCCTTCTGACACTGCTGCCAATCTCGCACCATCTTTGTGGCTGTTTTGCGAGTTCAGCTGGTGAATCACTCCAGATCCAGAAACCTCGTGTTGCAGAGCTGAAGATTTCTGCTCGAGTGTGAAGTAATCTTGGTGTGTTTACGTAGGTGAAAAGATTAGCTGTAGTTAGTGGTTAAGATTCTGCTAATTTGCTTTTGCAAGCGTTTTAAATGGAATTGAGGATTTTGTTTGTTTCCATTTATCTTTAGCCTGCTGTCAAAGGAATGCTGGTACAAAATGTACATACATGGTTTGGCTCGAAGATGAAGCATTGGGGAAAGTGGGTTAAAAATCAGACTGTGTGTCAGCTCCAGTTCCCCTTTTCCCCACCATACCTGGTTGTTGTATGCATCAGGTGCAAGCTTCTTGTAGGTGGGTGCCATCAGGGTTGACAGATTCTGCAAATTGGATTCTAGTTTTTCTTCCTGTTAGCAGACGAAATAGAGTACAATGACATTTCCATACTGTGGGTATGGGACCTACAAAGTTACGGTCTGTTACCATGCAGCGATAGATGTGTAAAGGCCCAGGGCGTTGTCATTCTGGTTGGGACCATGGCTATCCTGAATCTCCATTTAGTTACATTGTTTCACGGCCTAGAAAGCAACCTACCAGTAGTGCAGTGTGATCCTTGTGAGAGGATATCACATACTGTAATCTTAATTTGGTTTGTATTAAAAGGAATCACATTCTTCAACACGAAGATGGTTTAGGTCCGAGCATGATGACCCTTGTTATTTTCCCTACTGGAGTTTTGAGAAAATAATACTCTTTAGAAAACTTGAGAGAAATGATATCTGAATGCTCCATCAAGTTAATCTGCCTAATTGAAGGGTTTTGCACACTGTGATAACAGCACTTCAACACATGTAAATTATCTTCTCATGCAGCCATTTAAAATTTTTCTAATACTTCAGACTTCAAAAAGTTCCCAATCCGTAAGCAGTTATGAGCTGTGGGCATGTCCAGCAGTCAGTGCCGTGGAGGTAGGAATGACCACATTCCTTTCTGTAAGGAGAGGTGCATGCTGTCAAAACGAAGGGCTCTGTAAAAATGATACATTCCAGTAACAAACTCCAAAGTTGTTCCCCATCCTCTTGGGTTGAGAACCCCAGATTCTAAACCTCACTTATGAGGCCCTGATTTTTCATTTCAGGTACATAAAGAACGGTGGCATAACGGAGTGGTGCACTCACTTTTAGGAGTTTGTATATTTCTTGAACGTGTGAAGAGCTGTGAAAAACCTATGGCTTTGACAGAGAGACGCATTTGGTGCATTAAAATTTTGTATCTCCTCATAAAACTGGAATTTGGGACTCCAAAACGACACTGTGAAACTGTCAAAAAAAAACATCTTCTCGTGATCTTGTGGCTGCTGCCAAAACTTGGAGCTTTTGTGTGATACATAAGTTACCATTTTTAAGTGTAGCTTCAATTTTTTATTGGTGAGGATCCTATTTGTGTTGTCTATGTTGTCTATGTTTATGTTGTCGATGTATAAACCATGTCTGTGCTATGGGATTCAGCCCCTGGCCTGGTTGCATGCCTTGCCCCCAACTTTGGGAATAAGACTGGAGGGTAAAACCATCTTCTCTGCCCAGCATTGGCTTGCATGGGAAGTAAATCCAGGAATGCAAGTTGGAAGAGTGCCCTGGTGGGCTCTGGCCAGGTATCCAGCTTAGAAAATGTACGGGGTTAGGGCTGCAGGCTATGATAAAGACGGCTTTGTGCCACAGTGTGACTGAAGGAGAGCTATTTCATAATGCTTGGGGATGTCGGGGGCAGCAGGGAGGAAAAACTATATGGTAATTATGGTACTGCAAATAGTGTGCTATTCTCAGCACAGGCCGTAGGATGCAGACATGCCCGGCTCCGATCGCATACAAGAAATGCTTGGGTTTGCCTAAGGTGCCAGAACAGAGCGAAAGCTGTGGACCTGAGTTTCAGTTCATGAGCAGCAGTCCAAGAACTAAATTTGCGCATGCATGCCGAAAAACGAGCGAGGCCATTAGAGCCTCCCAGACACGTGGAGGTGTCCAGGACTCGCTGCAGCCATAACTGCAGGGGTATCCTGTGCCCAGGCTGTGGTCAGTGTTGTTTTACTCTGACTGGCTTTAAATGGTTGCCGGTTTGCTGTAACACAGAGCCCAGTCTGGAAACCATCAGTGGGGCAAGGCTGCGTGTAGAATGAGTCCTCCTAACCTCCTATTGCTATTGTAATCTCAGAGTTTCATCATCAGTTTCCATGTGGTCTGCTCTGGTTCCCAGTTGCAGCATTACACGCCTTCAGCTGGTAAACCTTCCACCCTGCCACTGGGGAATGCCTGATTGCAGGCCTCAAACATCCACAGTTATTCAGGCCATGCCCTTTCTTCTAATTGTGAAAGCCTGCAAACATGGTTCCAAGTCTCAAGGCTTTTACCAGCTGTCAGAATTTGGACAGTCAGTTCAGCTGGCTCGGTGACTGGAATCAATCAGTTTTGACTGGCAGTTATTTAATTACCCTACATGTCTGCAGTTCAAGCAGGGCTCTGGCCCCTGCCCTCTTGTACTGAATCTGTTATCTGCAGAGCAACAGAAAACTTTTCATTGCAAATGCAGCACATTTTCATTTTAGAAATGGACACCAACCTCTTTTGGATCATCCACCATCAGCTTAAACTTTCTTGGAACCTTGCTTCTGGCAAACTTACAACCATTGTAGTACATGCTCCAGGAGCAACCAAAGGAAAATGAAGCACCACAAGTTTCAGGGTCCAGCCCTTGACATGCACAAGTCCGCCTAAAGAATAAGAGAACATGGCTGTTAGCAGCGGGGGGTCACCCCGGGGTGCACCGGCAGCAAGTGTCGGCATTCTGCCATGGGAAATCGCCAGCCTTGGGTCCTCCTCCGCCAGGAGATACAGAAGAAATGACAGAGGGAGGCATACACACTGCAACAGAGGAATTCATCGCAATGAATGATGTCATGGCTGCCAAGCAAGGACTGTGGGTTTTCTGTACGTATGTGAGAAACCTGGATTTGCTCAAGAAAGGGTAAGTTTGGGTGGTGCCCTGACCGGTAGTGATATCAGTGGCACCTGAACGGCGTGTATCCTGATGGCACTGCGAGGCTGTGGAGCTCTCTGACAAGGGTTTGGCAGAGATTCCTGAAATATGACTGCACCCATGCAGCCAAAGTGAGTAAAATACAGCGGTAACTAGGTTATTTTGATCTACATGTCCTATGCTGTCAGAAAGACATGGAAAAAAAGTGCTATTTCCTGAGATTTAGGCTAGCTTCTGTAGGCATGTGGCATGATTTAGTGCATCTAGTTTTCATTTCAAGGCAGAGGGCCCAGCTGAGATCTTCCTTTAAATCTCCTTCCTTTAAACACACCAAGAAGCTTCACAACGCCAGGAAGATGTTTTTTTCCCTGCTTTTTAAAAACATTTACTTCGCTTTTCTCCAAATGTCTGTGGGTTTTCAGACCGCCTGACATAGTTCCGTGCATTTACGGTAAAGGAGCGAGGGGGGATGCCAGCCGTGGGGCTGGAGGTGGGGCTGCAGGTGGGTGAGCACACCCCTCAGGCACTTACTCTTCGTTCAGGGCACAGCGGCGGTTGGTGAGCGTGCCGTACTTCCTCAGGGTGTCGGTGAGTTCTGAATAGAGCTTGTCAGCCAGGCTGGTTGGGATTCCCTCCCACACCAGGATGAGGATCACAATCACCGCCGTCTCACACGTGTGGCCCGCCCGCTCGCGCACCAGGCAGAGCAGCTTTTCCTCCTGACTGCTTCTGCGGACTACCTGCATGCACAGCAACACACACCCCAGAGCCCCAACACAGACAAGGCGTTTCTTAGCATGAGGAGCAACAGCGCAGGAAACCTCAGCATTCATGTGCGTCCAAGGAGGTTACTCCTACTTCTCTCTTCCTCTTTGCTTCTCGTAGCTCACACCATCTCTCCCACCTACTGATATCGGCTGGGGCCACCCTTTCTGTTCAGTGAAGCTGACTCTATGATGACTGATGGCACAGGAGGCCATGGTGGAGAACAGCTCTGCAGGCTAGCCCCCATGCTATGGTTTAGCAGAGAGATCCTCCTGAATCTGCACCGTGGCACAAGTGACCCAGTGTGATTGGGGGGCAGAAGGTGGCGAGCAGTGAGGTGCCCACCTGCGCAGAGCTGCCTGCTGGACACCTGCACTTAGGGCAGGAGCCATGCAGTGATGGAAGGCAGCCAAAGAAGGGACTAAACAGCCTGACATAGGCGCTCTCTCCCTTTTCTTTACTTCCTTCCTTAACTTGTAACCCACACAGTTTCATGGCCTCGCCTGCCCTTGCTACATGGAAGAGTTAGAGCAATGAGAGGAGAGCAGTAGACACTGCTCAAAGAAGAGTGTCCTTGCTTCTCAGTGCTGGCACTGCTGTGGGTATTTCTATAAAGGTGCAGTCTGGCATGCAGAAAGACTACAAGCATGTATCAGTTTTTCCTCATCCTGTCTTTCCCCAGCCTACCCAAACCACTCGGTAATTTGTGCCAAAGCAAGACAGTGTTTGCTAAGAGGGTGTACTGATGCCTCTCCAACTGGGAGTGCATTTTAAAAACATCCCAGTGGTGTACTTACCGGATTTATTTGTAAGCTAAAATTAAACAGCAGCGAGAACGCTTGGTGTTGTGGATCTTAAATCTAAGCGTAACTGCCTTCCTTCTCAGGTTTTCATACCTCTAGGCCAAATTTTATTCTTGCTGCTCTCCACGCAACTCAAGCAAACTGAATGTGAGTGGCAGCGGTGGGAGCAGGCTGTGGCCTCCTGTGGTGAGCTGTTTTGGGTTTCCTCATGTCAGCTAGCAGAAGGACGTCACTGCTGTCTGCTTACAGGAGCCATCACATAGGGAACTGGTATTAACATTCGTGGACACCACTTACCCATTTAGCGATTGGACATCCTTGAGAACTTTTGCCTTCTTTCCCAGTGTAGACGACCCTTTCAATCCTTATAGCTTTACCCTTCTGTCCAAATCTTAAACAAACAAAAATATGTACAGTAAGCAGATTCATCTGGGTCTGCACGAATACTGAAAAGATAGAGCACATTTGCCAGTCTTATCTGAAAGTATAAATACTGTGAATTACAGGGAAGGGTGCGCAGTGATGTTTGTCCTGCTGATTTTATTATGGTGGTGGATTGATAGGCTAAAAGAGGCAAATGGCTTTCACACATCACAGCTGTGTAAAAATTATCCACACCACATTAATATTCCCAAACCTTTTAACTGTTTCCATAGAGGAGAAGTTAGAGATGACATTTTGAAAAGTGGACTTGAAGTCTCTCTGTTTTGGGAAGGAATTTTACATTTTTCTTTAATTCCTGCATTGAAGTTATTACTCTGAAATTTATATAATTAAGTTGTCATGGAACAGCTGGCATGCAGTAGTCACTCAATTAATTTTCTGTGCTTGTTTCTGGCTTAGATACAGTGTGAATCAGTTAAGCCATGATTAATTTGCTTCATATCTATTTCCTTTACTTTATCATCTGTTCATAAATTGTTACTTAGTTACTTCTGCCTGACTTGTACACTGCATTAGGATGTGTGTGTCTATGTGTGTCTGTGTGAGACTGAGGCAGGCAAGCTCAGCCCTAGCATTCAGTCAAGGTGCTGATGCAGACAGGGCAGAACCTAGCCCCAAAGGCAAGTCGTGCTTTGCTCAGAACAAATGGGATCCACATTCTATTTCCTCTGATGGGCCAGGTGGAAATACATCGCAAACGCTAAGTGAAGCAAGGTGTGCATTCACAGCTAGCATCAGACCTGCTGAGCATTCCCAAGCAAATTCTCCCCCTAGGGCTGCTGCAGCTGGGATGCCCACCTGCAGAGCCCAGGAGCACACCAGGCTGAGGTGAGGCTCCTGCTAGGAACCTGCCTGCTAGAGACCCGAGGGGCTGCAGTCTGGGTTGCCGATCCAGCTACGGTGCTGACTTGGCAGCGTTTCAGGGACAGGGCAAATTCCACCGCCGGCTCCCTAGCTCCCTTTCTTGAATTCTGCTGCTCTCATTGGTGTTTCTTTTCCTGTTTTTGCACTAAAATTGTGGTGACATATTTAAGAGCAAATACTTATATTTATACTTATGTCCTGTAAAGGAAATGAAAAATAATTATTTTTAGATGTGATCTCATTGTGAAATTTCAGTGTCACAGGAAATTATACAAACAAAATCAAGTTGTACTACACATGTTCTGCAGGCAACTGTTAGATCGCTTTTTCCTACTTAGTCTTGGATGTTAGTATACACTTGTTTCTTTAATTAGCCACAGAAAAAACATGTTTTAATCTTAACATTTGCTATCAGTTAGCTAATCTGGATTGTAGGACAACTGTGACTAGAGATCTGCCTTGTGTGCTGCACACTGCAAACGAAATGGAGCTTGTCTCAAATCTTTTTCAACTGTCATAGAAGAATTTGTGCCTGATCTTTGCCACGCTCGCTTTCAGGCCAGAGCTGATGGGCTTCAAAATCAGAACAGAATTCACTGAGCATGAAGTAGGGATTGGGAGAAGGAAGTAGGTATCCACCATGGATTCTGCAAGAAGTTTGCTCTAGTATAGCTAAAATATCAGCTATAAGAATAAATTCACACCCTGGTTTGTTCTGTGGTGCTAATACCTTAAAAGTCAATTCATATTTGCAGGAAGCCGGTTTTAAAGTGCTGAAGTTGTGATGAATGTCACCGACTGTACACATGTGTTTGAGAGTATCTTTACAGTGTTTTTTTTTTCTTAGGGGTACAAAATTAGCTGACAAGAAGGAGCTCTGCAGTTCTTCTCTCATGGGATCACACTGTCCATACAATCTGAGCAGCTGTAAACTGGCCATTGCTCGAGCAGTTTCTGTTAGAATTCTGTTAGAACCTGGCTGCGTATCTGCGTGTTATCTGTCATCTCTCAGGATTTCCTTCTGCCAGCATGAAATGAAATTAATGGGGGGAGGGAACAAGGTCAGTATTAAGGATGAGAAATCATATTCCAAAGTCAAGAAATGAAAGAGGTTTCACCTCTAATAACTGACATGATGACATGAGCAACTTTCCTATTTTATTTACTGTTTGTGAATATTAAAGAATTAGTCAGTCAATTAGAGCTCTGGAGATAACAAATTGTAAGAAGCTTCCCAGGAGGGGCAGTGCTCCTTCCCCCTTTGCAGGAGAAAGCTGGTTTGTGTAGCTTACATGTGTTCAAACTGCTCACAAAGCTGAAAACAAGCACTGGGCCAAGCCCTGCACAGGAGATACAGGGAAGGAGGTGCTAAGAGCAAGGACCGTAGGACTAATCACTTAGAGATAATCCTCAGGATTTAACGTGCCCTTGGTGGTCCATGGTACGTAGCGATGAGCACAAGCGAGCAGACCCCACTGGGAAACCGTTCTCCTCAGCTCAAGACACAGCACTGCAAAGACACCGATTTGCTTTCGGTGTCCGGAGTTTTAAGGTATTAACAGACCAAATTCCCATCTGTCTCCAACTTATTGGGGAGCTTTTTGTTTGCTTGTATGTTCAGAAGGGAACTGAATTCCCAGATACCTCTAAAACTCTGGTCGTTAGCATCTATGCTTGCCAACACTACAAGTAACGTAGAATCCATAGTGCCAAAGTCGCTTTTGTGTGACAGCTTTTAATTTAAGTACCTTAAAAATGCTGGTGGATTTTGAACCTGCACGTTTTTCTAAGCAGCATAGATCATACGACCGCTACATACCATTCGGGATCCTTTGGTGGACTTTGGTATAATAGATAGATATATTACGGGATACAACATGATACAGGAATTACCCACGGTTGAGTTAAGGTAGGTTTTGTGCAATACTCCAGCGGAGGAGGATGTTTTGTCACAAAACTACTTACTGATTCTCAACCTGAAATCCTATAAACAATGTTCTTCACCTTCTCTGGAAGTGACCAAGTTAGATTTCGCCCTTTAGGGCTGTGCTTTATACTTAATAATCAGGGCACGGAGGAAGAGAGACTTTGGGAGGATGGTGCTCTGCTCTCCATCCTCCCTCCACCTCGGCATTCTCGCACGCAGCGGGGACACCAGGTTCCTGCTCTGCCAGCCGCTGCCAGCCGCCTGGCTTGGCAGGCCGGTGCATGCTTGTTCCTGCCTGGGTGTGCTGGCGTCTGTCTCCCGGCGCGCAGCCCGTGCCAGCCAGCAGACTATTAGCCCTGTCAAATACTGTGACTCTCCGGTGAATAGCGCAGTGCGTTGTGTTGGCAACACCGGAGTCGCTAAGCCTACAAGTAATTACTTGATTTGCAATTGTTTATTTCTTTATGTGCAAAAGCTGGAAAAATTCTGACATCCACAAAAGGATAAACGTTAATCTGCCCTGTGCCTTTGCACTAATTACCTTTCTTCCATGATTTCTCTAATAGCTGCCACGTTAGGACCGGCTCCTAGATGGGTATAGAACGGACCTTCATCTTTTTCAATAATTTGCTCTGTTTAAAACAAGATAAACGTTATTACATCAAAGCTTAATTCTTGAACACATCAAAGTCACATTGCAAAGCTTACATCTAACTGGCTGGAATGGTGCTGTATGGGCCTCGGGTCAGTTTTCAAACACTTCTGTCTTAAAGTACACCCATGCAATTTGTACAGAGCATGCAAAGCACGTGGCTAGTTCTGCAAATAGCCGTGATGGGGCCCATGTGCTTTTTGCTAGCACAAGCAGTTATTTCACATCTGAGGCTTTACACTGAAATTCAAAAGGCGTTTTCCTGTTATCACTGAGCAATTGTTTCTCCTTCTCTCATTTCCTCCTCTCCCAATATCTAGAAAGGAGGATAAATAGGATAACAATGGTAAATATTGACATTAGCGAGCTGTACAGTGGGTGTTTTTCAGCAGACATGTAGCAACTGACAGCTTGAGAAAGTGGCCGTTAAGGTCACTGTGAAATGAAAAAGCAAATTTGGTGAAAGAAATCCTGCACAAAGGCTTAGCCAAACTGCTCGTATGCTAAGAACGTGGCCTCAGCTTTCTGTGTGTAGGTAGGACCGTGTCAGCACTGGCAACATCAGCTGCGCGTTGGTTTTGATACCAGGAGGCAGGCTCCAGCAGCGAGAAGGAAATGGCCAGGTTCTGCTTGGGTTCAGGGGCAGCTGGTGGAGCTGTGCTGACTCTTCTGAGGGCTGCCCTTGTGTGCTGCTGACTCCAAAGGCTGAGCGAGGTGATGCTGCTCTCAGTGAACAGCTTCTGGAAGCGTGATGAAGCTACAAACCTGAACGTGTCACTGGGGAAATGGTTCAAGTTACATCTCCGTAGAAAAGACATACTGGTGGGAAAGGGCAATAAACTTTATCAGTTACTCTGTGGTGCTGGGCTCTTCAAAGAGGACGGGAATGGGTTTCATGCTCCTTTATTTCTTAAGGGGTCTGCTAAGAATTAGATACTGACTGCAAAATAAGCTCTTTTGGCTTGGTTAGCACTTAAAGTATCGTCAATAAACAGAAGAATGAAATGTTTGCCAGGAAGAAAGCTTTGCCTGCTAGATTGGAAAAATGGTGTTTAAAAAACAAAAAAAAAACTTCAGAGTATTCAGAAAAACCTGTGTTTTGTTGGCTGTTTCTTAAAAAACAAAAAGGAACAGCAAGGAACTGGTTTCTAGTTTTCTTCCTAGGAGCTCTGGAAATCTGTTACCTCCTTTTTTGCTTCCATGGATCATCTCTGAGACACAGTCCCAAGCATTTGAAAAGGCAAAAAGGTCCGTTTTGCAGTTCTGGAGGAGCACTGGTGTGAAATTCTAAGCTGTTAGGACCAGTAAGTGAAACTACAACAAAGCTTTTACTTTATTTTTTTGGCTGGTGCTGAAGCACTTGTACCTTCTGCTTCACTCTGAGTAATTCATCCAGTGCTAGAGCCTGGAAGTGCCTGTCAGACCTGGCCATGTGCAGTGTATGGAAGCTCAGGCTATGGGGCCATGCCTGACACTCTGCTTGTCTTCCCTCTGCTCTGCTCTTCCAGCCTCTGGGGACTGGATATACTGGGAAGAAATGCTGAGGGTCCCCTCACTGCCCTTTTGGTGCTGCCTGTACGCTTAGAGAAGCTGCTGTTCTCTTTAGCCTTGCAGTAGACAAGTAAGTGAAAGGGATGATAAATTCTTGCAACAAGTAAGGAATAATCTGTCATCCTTTCTTTGCTTAGGTTTTACTGAGGCAAACTTCAACAATCTCACTGTTAGAGCAAAAAAAAAACTGGAGCAAGGATCACAAGTTTTGGACCTGAGACATGTTTTATAAGTGCTGCATCTAACTTTGACAAAGAAATTAGATTGTAATGTTATGACCTGCTTTTTATCAGCATGTTGTTACTACGTGTCTGCTGCTCAAGGAGAACGGAAGCGAGGGCAGATGGTCCTGTCCACGTGCATTCTGACTGTAAAAGCAGATAGGTGATTTGCTTTATGAAACATTGAGAAAGGGCCTCTGTTGGGTAAGCGGAGCAGGCATAAGCGTAGAAAAATTCCTCGTTTAATAATTGATGTTCTAAAAAAAACAGCCTCCCACAAAAACATCCAACTAACCCTGCAATCTGACCCCGAGGGCTAGTTCTCTTGCTGTGAACAACTATGTTTTCAGTACATCTCTCAGCACTTACCAACACAGCTGCAAGATGGGAAATCATACTGGGTTTTGGCAGGTGTGTCCAATAAATTTTTTACAGGAGTATCCAATAACTTGGAAGGTGAGTCTAAAAAATTATTGAGAACAGTTCCAGCTGTTCTTTTGGTCGGGGTTTTCTCAGCAGGCACGTTTGTCTGCTGTTCTGAGACTGGGGTCTGAGTGTCAAATTCTGCAGCACTGGTGTTTCTCGATAGGATGGTAATAGGGCCTGCTGTTTCAACCTTCACATGTTTAGGTGATTTGACAGTAAAAGTCTTGTGATCAAACAGTGATTTGACCTGTATCTGTTTTAGCTGCTGTTCCATTGTCTCGATGATGCTCTTTTGTTGCATGTTCTCGCAGCCGAAGTGCTGATTCTCTTGTTTAATTGTTCTTTTCCACATTTTGTTTTCCAGCTGTCCAGCTGACGGACGCATGCAGAAATTAGATTTTGTGCCGGCCTCAATTTTTATAGGCTTGCGCACTGCACCGGGGCCGGTCTCGCTTTTGGGTTGCTGGTATGCTTGTTGCTCCTGTTTTTGTAAGAGATGCCACCTTAAAGCAGCGTGCTTATGAAAATCCTTATGGGTTTGGCTCTGCAAATGACAGCCCCGCTGCTCTTGTGAGTGTGGGGGAGCTTGCTGGCTGTGCGGTAAGTACCGCTGGGGCATCTGCGCGACTTGTTGGCTTGGGTGATCTTGATTGAGGCGACCGCCGTAGCTTTGCGTTTGCTGGAGTGGCAGCTGTATAACCGAAGTGTGTTGCGTCTGTTGCTCTTGCTCTTGAAAACAGTGATTCGCATCTTGCTTGGGGGGCAAGTTATTTGAAAAATACTGCACGTGCTGCAAGTCCTGCATTTTGTTTGCTCCAAAACGTTCAAGATTTGCAGGATTTTCCTTCTTCTCGGGCATCAAGTGCACGTTGTTCGGGCAGGGGTGCTGCAGACAAGCGCTTGTTTTCTGGCTGTAAAGGGGAGCTTTGTTGTTCATGCTCTGTGCCTGCTCCAGTCCTAGCTGAGGGTTATGCAGTGGGAATGCAGTTGGTTTCATGTACTTATTCCCAGTTTGAAAACACTCGTCTGCTTTAGCCTGACTGAAGGATGTCCTGTCTAGCTGCTGCTCCGTGCTGCTTTGGGAGGGGGTAACAGTTTGGGGCGGTTCTCTACTTTTCATTTGCAGAGCCTGTTGCTGGTTTGGGGTTAGCTGTGGACTGCATGGCATCTGTGTCTGCTGCGTTGGTTTTTGGAGCATCTGTTGCAGAATGTGTGAGTGCAAGAACTGCTCGCTTTTCCCTGCCTGGGAATTCAAGTGCTGCTGTTTGAGCGGGGCCCCCAAAGGCTGTTCGGCCTGGTGTTCGGGTCGTTGCTGGAAATGGAGCTGCTGTGGAGGGTGTTGCAGCACCTGGGGCTTGAGCAGGGAATCCATCTTTGCGAGCTGTGGCTGGGCTGAGTGCTTTTGGAACAGCAGCTGCGGGTCGGCTGTGGGACGCGGCTGCAGCTGGGACGTCTCGCTTTTGTACAGCGGGGGGATTTGTTCCTGTTGCATTATCTTCTGGCTCTGGGGCTGTCCTGACGGCCCCTTTAATGCATCAGGACTTCCAGCATATTGTTTTGTATAGGCTGCTTCGGATGTGTTTGCCTGGAACTGAAGAATTGATCGCAGTACTGCTTTGCTGGGCTTGTGGGGAGGCTCTCCCTGGCGGAACGGCATGGAAACCAATTCTATCCAGGCGGGTTTTGAGTAACGCTGAGGCTGTTGCACAGACTCTTTCACTTGGTCCTTTTCTTTGTTGGGAGGAATCTCGGGTTCTCTCTGTCCTGGGAAATGCTGATAGTGCTGCAACAACTCACCGTTGCTTCCGCGTGTGTGCAGGTGTTGGAGGGGAGGCTCTGGCGGCGGCGGCGGCATTTCTTCTGGGTGCTGCTGAATCGAGGCGGCCGCAGCAGCTCGCGGCTCACTCTCGCTGACTTCGTGCTGCGACACTTGCACCTGCTGCTGCGGAAGCCTTTGCTGGGGGTGAAGTTGCTGTTGGCTGAGGCTGGGACTTTCTGGCGTTGGTCCCTGCTGTTGCCCTTCATTCTTGATCTCTCCAGGAAGAGTTTCATCGCATCTGTTGTCGTAGGAATGGCGTCCTTCTCGCACTGCGACGGACAGCGCGCTGTTCACTTCTGGAGCAGGAGGAGTAGAGGAATCTTTGTGAAACATTGAGTTCTGTGTAAAGAAAGCACCATTTTTTCCTGCTTGCTCAGAAAAACTTTCCAGTGCAGCATTCTGAGCTTGCAGGTTACTGCTGGAACTTAGAGAGAGGTCTTGGTTGGGAACCTGCCCTACACTTCCATGAACAGCACTGTTTCCTATAGGTAACTTGTGTATATCATAGCCTGGAATCTGCTGCTGTAGCTGTAGTTCTGGTTTCTGAAGCAAACAGCTACCTGGCAATACAGGTGGCTTACTGGAGTCTTCTGCACCGTAGACCTCAGTAACCACTACAGCTGGCACTTGAGGCAGCTCAGAGTTTGAGGTCTGTGGGGAAGTGATCTGCCCTGAGGTATGGGATGAATGCGTTGTCTCGTAGGACAACTCGTTAGTAGCCTGACTGGTAATGGCATTGATATGAGATGTGTTCTTCTGCATTGCTATGGAAACATGTTCTGGATAATATTGAGACAGTGTTTTCTCCAGGAGTTCACCATGCATGCTTTCCATGGAAGAGGCAGAAACTGTAGCACCATTAGGCATTGGCACCGCCTTGTTCTTGAGTAGTGAGACAACGTCCCTGTTGTGGCAATGAATGTTTTCCCGCTCCTGCTCATCCTGAATCAGGAGGTCACGAGGGTCTTCTGAACCACCACTGTTATATCTCGGAGACGGCATCAACTCTGAAGCTTCACTTTCTTGCCCTGTCTCAGATTTCTTCTCACTGTAGCAATTGGAGACACTTGGTTTTTCATAGTTTTCCTCTGGCTCAGCTTTTTCTCCATTTACTTCTTGTTTCACTTTCTTGCTCTGATGAAGTCCATACAGAGAGGGCTCACTAAAAGTGCGTTTTATCCCACCGTTTTGCATATATTTGGAGCATACTTTCTTCTCGTGTAAAAGGTCGGGGCTAACGCGGTGGTTTGGGCTTCCCTTAGCGTGTGGCTCTCCGTAGTTGCTCTTAATGAACAGCCGCTTGCGTTCTCCATTGACTTCGAGCTCTGGCCTCTCTGTGGCTGGACTTCCATTCTGTAGCTTCACCGCGGAAGGCTCTGCCTGGCACACGTGAGAAGGCTGCGGTATTAGAAATGGACTCAATCTATTGCCGTCAACATGGTTGGTTCTGTCCTGTTCCATCTGGCCTGCTCCGGGGCCATCCACAAGGCTGCCCTCTGAATGTATCTGCAAGAGAGAAGAAATGGAAGAGCCCAGGTCAGCTGCAGTGTCGCTCAGAGAACGGCAGATCGCTGACAATTCCCACGGCGTTCCCACACCCTCGTCCCGACTGGTTTCCACACACAACAGCAGCTCACAGGCACACCCGGGAGAGGTTCACTGCCCAGAGTTTGCAGCCCCATGTGTCCCCTTTTCTTGCAGGTTTATTCTTTGGGATAAAAAGAGTGAAAACACAGAGCAGTTCCTTACCCCCACTAAGCTCACAAATGTTTTACCAAAAACATCTCTCATAATGGTGAAAAAAAGCATTCTCTGCTTATGAATGATTTGCACAGGCTCCTCTGCCGTCACCTTTTCTCCTCACTACAGCAGAAAGTCACGCGGAAATCCTGGTTCCCAGGCTCGGTGCTAATCCTGTTATTTGATGAAGTGTGCCAAACCCCTTTTGTGCGACTTGAGGGATTATTGCCACCACGCTTGCCAATTAGAGGGGAAACCTCCTTTTTCCAGTCGTCGGCTGTCTGACAAGGTCTTGTAAAATGGTCATCCCAAAAGCCCAAGCATGTGGCAAAATCCACACGTGAGACAAAGCCTCGCCTGGTTGCTATCCATAGGAATCCTTACACTTCGACATCTGGATAATGTTGATAGAAACAGATTAAGAGATTTCTGAAAGGTTTGGTGGAAATGGTATTTTTTTTCAGGTATTGATATTCTTTTCAATTTAGGCTACAGACATCAGGCATGGCTTGAACTCTGCATTTGGGATTTGAGCCCCACAGCTGTGGAACTAGGACTTTTTGGACAAAAAAAGTCCCATTTTCTTCTTTAAACTATACATTTTGTTTATAAAATTAGGTTTTTCTTTGGGTAACAGTAGTGACAATGTACAGCCAACAAATTCTATGTAATGACACTCTAATCTTGGGCTCTTCCCAAGATTCACAGTCCCAGTTAACACAGATAAAGCCATTGTTTGATGCTGTGTGTAATTTATTCTTGGTTGGCTTTATGGTTCTCAAACAGTCACAAATGACAGCAGACAGACTGGCAGAGGGTCTCCCAGATGTGGGACTGCAGAAGAAATTTGGACTCGTGCACCTCTTTACCCTGAAGATTTTCAGTTTGCGTGCAGGGGAACTGAAGGCTTCCCTGTCACCAGGTTGTGCCTGGCTGGGCTGCAGAGTCAGCACGACCACTACACGTGGCTGCGTTGCAGCTACATGGCAACAGCTACCGCACTGCAAAACTTCTGTCATCACAGTTGGTGTGCTCATGTATTTATCCTACACTAATCTTTGGAAAAAAGTACTAAGGAAGATCTAATTTATATGGTTTTCAGTCCATTGTTCCCTTACTCAGCTAAGCAACATGATTCTAAAATGCTTTTTAAAGTGACATTAATTCACGAGATTCTTAACTTCCAGCAGAAACACGCCTGCTTGCAGCTCTGATTTTGGTATCAGGACAATTCACAAATTTTGACTGGTGAGCACTGGGATCCACTTCATCCTTATCCCAAACCAGATCTTACACTTACTTTTGACCTCCTGAAGTTCTTTTCTTTCTGTACTGAATTTATCTTTTGTGTGACAGAAGCATAGAAGTCCTCTCTGCAAATAACAGTACTTAAAAAAAAGAGGTTCTGAAGTGAAAGCTATGAATAAGGAGATGGAAAAGAACATTCGTCTGTCTTCTCTGCTTTCCTAACAAGGTACGGCAGGCTCCTTCCCTTCTACACATATTCCAGTATATTTCCCCAGCCAGCTTTAAAGTACCCCGAGACACAAGCCTTTGCAGCTTTCCCAGGGAGGCTGCATCCCGCTCTTTAGAGAAAGCAGCGCGAGAAGGATCCCTCTGATGTGTCATTCCAGGCAGAGTGTCTCAAAAATAGAACGTCAGCCTAATTTGAAAACCATTCTTTGCCTTCACGCCTTTCATACCTGGGAACTGGAGCTGAACTGCAGCTCTGACGTGAGTGTGTAGGCTGCTCTATTGCACGAGTATGGAATTAGATACATGGAACCACAGTAATTAACACCGTGCTGTCAAACTGTTTCTAAAATATTTATTTAAAAAAAAAAAAAAAGTTTGAGCCTGTCTTGTTTGTTGTGTTTTGGTGTACTGTATAGGTTACAACTTAATTCCACCTAAGAGTTCCCAGGCAATCTTTACTCTTGGCTCCTTACAAACATGAGACCACCTTGTGCTTAGCAGCTGGGGCTGCCTGACGTCCCTGTCAGCATGGGCCCTGGGCAGCCTGATCCAGGGGGTGGCAGCCAGCCCACGGCAGGGGGTGGGTGGAACTGGGTGGGCTTGAAGGTTCTTTCCAACCCAAGCCGTTCTGCGATTCTCTAACACTAGTGTGCCCCTCGAGGAACACATCTGTGCTTCGGAAGTGAGCATGAGGTGTGTGCCATCCCTGAAACCCACGAGGTTGTTTTCTCTGGGTGGCAAGGATCTGTGGTATTCTCAAAAACCTCGCCGTGGGAGCCAACCAGTTCCTCTGAGTTCTGATCAGCTCCAGTGCAGAAGGCATTGTCTGAGGCATGCCAAAGACAACGCAAGCACCTGGTTCTTAAGAATACGAAGTTAACTTGTCGACGAAAAAGGGCCAGATCTGTGTTCTTCAAAATGCAGCTAGGGTTGTAGTGAGTTTGTTACGCTTGGTTCTCGGTCTGCACTCGGTTACTCCCAATCATCTCAAGTCACATCTTCATACAAATCTTGCTTGAGCAGTTAGAGATGGCAGCAATTACCTGTACTTTAAAACTGGCACACTGCAGCCCTGCCTACGTTGCTGCTCTTAAATGGGCGCTCTGGAGGTGCTCTTGATGCTGCTGCTTGGCAGACCTGCCTGGGCCTTACCAAGTCCCTGCATTCATACGAGGTCTTTGCACCTCGTAACTGTTGTGGGGTGACGGTCTTTCTCTGCAAGGAAACCTGCCTCTTCCTAAGCACAGCAGTCAGGCGCCTTTCTCTTCCCCATAACTGTATTTTATCCAGACCATTTAGCAGCTCTACGTATTCCTCCTCAGCTATAATTCATTAGCAATTCAAGTCACATCAGCAGCATCTGTGAAACAATTACTGCACCTAGGACTGACTCTGCAGTCTAATCCATCATAATTATGACTGGCCTCTTTGAAGATGCCACGATGCGTGACTTAAATATAGCACATTACTGTGCAAATGGATCAGCATCTCATTCCAGCAATATGCGTTCAGGTTGTAATTCGGTCCACCGCTGTTTGACTTCCTCACATACAAGCGCATATGTACGTTTATTTCTCCCCACATATGGGGTGCAAATTGCAGACCAGGCACTGAAAGAGAGATGGAAATTTTTTTGGTTTATGGGCAAGTTTGGCACATTCCTGCCATCGCTATCCGTACGGGAAATCTGAAAGGCTGTGGAAGTGCTGTTACGTGCGAGACAAGCAGTTCTGCAGCAACAAAAGTACTCCTAGCTCTGTTGGTTTTCTTCAGAGCAGTTCTAGAGATTCGTGCCTCACTTTGTACAGCACCCTTATCTCAGGAGTGTGCACATGCAGAGCAGCTCAGCTGAATGAACGGGCACACCCCTGCTGCAGGGGAGCACGGCCTTCTGGGCAGCTGGGCAAGGATACCTGAGCGAGGAGAATTTAAATTTGTGTCCTGCCAAAGTGCAGTTTGGTGGGTTGTGCTTTCTCCTTGCACTCTCTTGTTCCTGTCATCTGAGTACAACAGTTGGCTTCATTTCTGGCTTAGTTTGACTCATATTACTGTGCCCTGCTGTACAATTACTGCCCTCCTCAGAAGCTCATGCAGCTGGCAAAGTGCTCTAAGTGGAAAAGCTCCTGAAGTGTAGAGGTTTGTTCTTCCCCTAATTCAAGAATGAACTAAAACCTGAGAACAGGCATGAGCAGAGTTATTCCTACAACAGGCCACCGCAGTATTATCAGAAAGTTCAGTCTGCAGACAGCTATGACAGGGCTCAGGCTTTAACTCTTTGCAGAGAGCAGTCTGTAACCCAAAGTTCAGTCCTGATGCCTACCGAGCAATACTGAATCCCTCTGTACCAGACCAAGTGCAATCCATCAGACTGCACGCAAGCCACTCTGAACACTTCAGCACTAAAAATTGAAATCTTCTGGACTTGTATACATGCAGTATTGTTTCGGGTTAGCTGCGACAGAGTTTTCTCTTTTTAGTTCTGGAGTAAGATGTGTAAGCAGCTGTGGTGCTCAAGCCCATGATTTATAGCTGTGTGGCTATCACGGCGTGTCACTTTCCTCTGGCCTGTTCAATTAGCAGTTCCTTCAGCCATGTCTTGGGTTAACACCTCTAAGCAAGCAGCAAATGTCACCAGAGGAGGAACGCTGTGCAGTTAACTCAGATCCCTAACAGGTGATGCAATGCATCCAGACTTATTAGTGAGACATTTTCATTATTACCGGGATAAAGTGTTGCGCACATGGGAAACTGTTGAATAGTTAGAGGGTTCTGTGTGTGTTTCGCACTTAGGGTGCACTGTGCTTATACACTGAGAAGCAATGCAAGTTTCCCCGTGGAGACCCACTGAGGAGGCAAGACCAGGAATACGCCTGCCTGCACCCAGGGGGCTTGTCCTTTGCAGAAGAGCTCCTGCCCAAGCCAGCATTGCTAGTAGTTTGTAACAAATCCCATGCCGTCAAAACCCAAATCCCATGTTGGCCTGTGAAGAAGGTGTTCCCTACATTTTAGGGACATGGTTTAGCAGACATAGTGGGCTGATGGCTGGACTGGATGGTCTCAGAGGTCCTTTCCAACCTTCACGATTCTGTCAGTGGAAAGGTATCGCAGGTAGGGCTGCAGGCTACCTTGCGTGAAGTCCTTGGCTGGGGGTTCATGTGGCACCTGCTCTGTTGCTTAAATATGGGTTTGACTTGCTTTTCTAAAGCCAAGGCATCCATGCGTGAGATTTTTTACCATGCTGTCCAAAGCACAGCTGTCATTCAAAAGAGACTGCGTTCATGCCGAAGGTGAATCTCCCAGCTCTGAACCCCACAGCATGCCCTAAGGATCTGCCCTCGTCCCTACCAGCACCGCCGCTGCCCCACTGCAGTGCAGTGCCATGCACCCTCAACGCAGACGTGGAGGGGACCCAAGCAGGACGAGGGCACCCTGCAGGCCTGGGCTCTGTGGCTCACAACGGGGCCCTTCTGCCCTGTGTTCAGCTGCCTCTTCATCGGGATGGGGTGTTTACTTAGTGCATTAGAAATGCTTTGGAAAAAACTTGTATAAGGATGCAGTGCATTCCCCATCACTTGAACTCTTTAAGACTATTTCTTTCTAATATACACCTTGTTTTCTCACTGTAGCTTTAAATAGCAGTTATGGGGTTAATCTGGAAAGTACTGGATGAGCTCTGTGACTGCCTTCTGCAGGAGGTCGTATTACATGAATGTAATTGTCTGCTCTGGTATTTAGATCTATGAATAATCTGTGTCAAACAGGAAAGAAAATATGGGATGGTTAAAATTTGTTTCCTCATTTATAGTTAATTTATCCTTAATTTACAGGGAAAATGGTGACTAGTGAATATAGATATAAGCAGACGTAAGGGAATGAAGGGCATGGGATTTGTGAAATATGAGGATTAATAATTCATTAAATCTTATCCAAGCCAGAAGCCTCATAATTCATGCATTTTTAAACCAACTAGTGCTAACCCCCTTCAATTTATTGACAACAGCACTTGCATTTCAGCGATGCAATGATCCAATGGCAAAAGCACTTGAATCAGTTTGATTTTTGACCTTAAAACAGAGGGCAAGAGAGTAAAGCTGAATTGGTCTGCACAGCCATTTCCCCCTGCCCCATTATATGCCCATCACCAAGACTGGATACTGCCTAATAGCTACACAGGCATGAAAAACGGCGCTACCTGACAACTGCATAAAATCAAGGAGAGTGACAATTAAATGCCTCCACAGTATGGGTGGAAAAAAAACAATTGTGTGAAGGGAATGAGTTCAGGAATATGAAATGCGAGTAAATAGGAATTATAATGTCACCTCACACAGCTCTCCTGTTCCTATTTTTTCTCATTAATACCTCAGACAAGCTTTGCACCTGACTGTACCAGGCGGCACTCCTAACAGAAGCAGCAGTGCTCCCAGTCACCTGCCATGCCACCCCAGTATCGCTAGACTGGAAGTGCTTCCTGAGGAGCAGGCGGGGTGTAAGAGACAAAAGGACCTTCCTGCTGCAACCAGAACATTCAGGACAAGGCTGGTTCCTCCTCTTGTTCTTGCTGGTTGTAGGCTCGTTTCTGTGGTTTAGGTTTGGAGTATACAGGTGGTGTACGCTGCCAGGCCATCGCACCCAAAAGCTGGGGTGCTCGAACAGGCGTGCTCAAAGTGAGGTGTTTCTGTTCAACATCAGGAGAAATGCTGGGGCAAGAAAGCAAAACTAAGTCTCTTGTCTTCATTTCAGCCAGCTGTGCTGGGTTTAGTGTGTCAAGCAAAGGCTGGCAAGGTAGAGTGGGCAACGTTATCAGGTGCATAGGCACTGAATTAATACCAAGACTGGTTTATTTCTTGAAAAATGGTGGATTCTGAGGGATGATTTCCCTCCTTTAGCCGCCTATGTGTCAGATGGTAACGCTGATACTGCTGGCTGATGAGTATCAGCTCTCTGAGAGCAATAGCTAACTGCTGCTGCTGCTCTGGCCGTGCGTCTGCAAGCGCCTGCCAGAATAACCAAGCGTTGGTGGCTGGAGTGCTCTTCAAGACACACTTGATGTTATCAACCTGCCATTTAGGGGAGGTTACGAAGAGGTCAGCGCCATCATTATCTTCCGGTTTCTGTGATCTTTGTCCATCTGGCTTCAGACCTGGATGTAGCACGGATTCCTTGGGTTGATCACTTCCTGACAGCAGCCACAGGTCGGTTCTCTGCGATGATTTCATCGCAGCTGTCGGCAGAGTTAAGCAACTCCCTGTTAAATAGCACGTCCTCCTTGGGAACCAGACGCGATGGGTGAGATGCTCTTGGCTCTTGTCATCCCTTCCTTGCAGCAAGGAAGTAAGGATCCAAAGGAAAACCATGGTAGACTTGAAGACCTGCTGAAGATGTTAGTGTTATGTTGTGTTGGGTCACTAATATTAGGAGATGGGAACAAAAACGGTCCTGTTTGGGTGGAAAAAAAAGCAATAGAAGAGAATCAAGTTGTAGGCAGCTGTGTCCCCAGAAAGCCTGTTCACACAGCTCTGTTTTCCATTTTCCTTTGAACTTCAAGCAGGAAATCGTGTTGGGTCTGTCTCCCCTTTCTGCTGAAAAC
Source organism: Alectura lathami (assembly GCA_013399715.1). Classification (NCBI taxonomy): domain Eukaryota; kingdom Metazoa; phylum Chordata; class Aves; order Galliformes; family Megapodiidae; genus Alectura; species Alectura lathami. Next base: position 148,667 of record VXAV01005855.1, on the reverse strand, counting down.
AGTTGGATGAAGTGCCTTATCTTAGATTTCTCCTCATAAAGATGGAGCTGAAGGCCGTGCCGAGAGGCAGCTGGGACTGGGGAGAGCGCAGTGACCATATCAGGGCTGATCCTCCTGGCACCGCTCTGACAGATGCCGCCAGATGACAAAGCACAGCATTCGTCCCTTCCGCTGGCCGTGCTCACAGCAGCCTGGAACCCCATGCATTTCCCTCCTACGCTGCGGCGTTCCCGAAGGTGGGTGCCAGGGATCCGACGAGATGTCGGTGTGTCTGTCTGTGAGAGGCTGCGTGCCACTGCTGCCTTGCTCCTGCTTCTGCTGGGGGTTTGCTTCCAGAGGGAGATGATGGAGGAGTTGAGCCGAAAGAATGGTACATGCTTTGGAAGGATCCTGTGCTGGTTTAATCGCTGCATGACTTGATCGAAAAATGGGTTTTCATGCCCAGTTGTGAGGTTTTTTTCCTTTCTCTTTGTGCCTTGTATGATGTACAAACCTCTGGCTCATAAGCGTGTGGAAAAAGTAGGTTTGTGAGGGGCCTCAGGAGACGAGGGCCCTGTTCCTTGGGCCCAGGCAGCACCAGCCAGACCTACATCGGCCCAACCCAACGTGTTTTCAGAGGTCTTTAATGATGCAGGTTGCCTGATGACCCCCAGTTACATGCAGTGCTTCATTAACCTTACTTATTAGAGAGCTTCTCCCATTTAAAACAAACCCAGATTCTCTTCCTGTCTCCCTCTGACTTGCAGGGCAGATTCTCCTCCTGTGCTATGGCTTTTTCCCTGTGTCAGTGAAGGCGTATCAGCGCCCCCAGCTCAGAGCAAACAGCCCCGCTTGTGCCATCCGATCTCCGTGCTGCGTCTCTGTGCACACCAGTTGTTCCCAGAGCAGATGCACCGAGGTCACACAGCAAATGCAAGGCTCTGTTCCTCAGAGAGCTCAAGCATGTGCTGCGTTTTGCTAGGCTTTCCCTGGCTGAAGACATCTGATAAACAAGCAGCTATCATACGAGCCTGTAGACTATTTTAAATCCTGTGTGAATTGCCTTGGCTCTCCCCCAGTAATTAAAGTCTCAGTTTTATTCCTGCAGCGTGAGAGGGACAGTGTAAATTGCATTGAAACCAACAGAACCAACTCATCACTTGGAGCGGTGCTTTACAGCAGAAGCTGTTTCCTTAAAGCCTTTCCTTGCAGCCTCTGACTTGAATACGTTTGAGTCTGCGAACTGCTGGCACAGTCATCTCTCCTGACTTCCACTGCTGCCGAGGCACCACAGAAGATAAGAATGTAATGCGTTTTTAGAGGTCTATTAGAAGATGCTCCCTGGAGCTACAGTTGCCATTCAGGTTCCCTCTGCGTTTGTGTGTGGTCTTCAGGAGAAGTTTTCATGTGGGTTACTGCAATCTACAGGCAACAATGGCATGGATTATCCGGCTGAAATCTACAGCTGAGAAAACAGCTACAATCGCCTCTCCAGATGTAGGAGAGATGAAAGGCAAGGTGTTTTTGTTGACCAGAGCCAGCTGACAACCCAGGAGCAGTGAGAGATCTAACCCTGATAAACGCCCGACTCTGGAGGAAAAACACGGGAGCTGGCGCTGCCTCACCGCAGCCCTGGGCATGCAAATGCTCGGCACGGGTACAGCCGCTGCCTCCTTTGGTTGTGGGCTGGCGATGGAGAAGTGGGACGGAGCTTTGCTTCTGAATACTCAACAGACCGGTTTGGAAAGAACTTGGTCACCGACCACTCTTAGATAGAATGGCCCTGGGCCCAAACAAATTGTAAGGGGAGAGACACCCGCGGCACGTCACACCAGCAGTTATCACAGAATTACAGGCAAGCATTGTAAGGCTGGCTTGGAAAACAGATTTTCTGTAGTTGCCATCCTGGTAACTCCTAGCCCATGCCTTATCCTTCTACTTCCATCTTTTTATTATTTGGCAAGAGTTGTTAGCTCTTTCTTTTCTAGGCCACTACTGATCCATCCTGGGGATCAAGCTATGGGCTCCAGTTTGTTCTTCCACAAAACCACGGCAACTTCAGAGTTCCTTCTTATCCTGTTAGATCCTCGCTTCCAGAGAACTTGTACTTTATCTACAGCTATTTCAAACGTCTTAACGTTCAGAAATAAATGGACAGTACGTGGCTAACTTCATGTATGTTGTGGCAAGCAACGTTTAGTTAGAGAGCTCCTAGGGAAGAAGCCTTCCTGCAGGGGGGCTTGTTGCATTTGCCTCTCTGTGGAATCTCCCTCCAGTGCCTCACTGGGAGCCAGGAACAGGCTGAGATTTCATGAGCAGGATTCCTGTCTAAAAACACTTCTACTGTGAAGGCTCCTCCCTTCTACCAACTTACAGGACTGGATAAAAATTTGGGATTGCTGTGCTGAGAAAGGGATGGAATGCCAGAACGAGCTGCTGTTCCTACTTTCTTTTAATTTCCAATAATTCAAAGCACATTCTTTCTCCTGTTTAAATTTTCCTCTTTATGGCAAGACGCAACATGAAGAGACAGAAAATTCCCTGCTGCCAAGCTAAAAGAGCGGGAGAAAAACTGGCAGATTGTGTCTGAACTCGCGTTAAGACTTTTAGACACCCGCAGCTGATGCTTGGAAGAGCGGTATTTGAACAGTCCTAAAGGGAACTTCAGCACTCCTCTCCCTGTCGTTCCTTTTCAAGTATTCTCAAAGCTTTGAAAACAGTCGGTTGTTCTTCGTCCTGGCAACTCGCCATCAGCTACTGCCGGCTCCAATCGGTTCCCGGGCTTCCAAGGTACCCAGTAGCTTGAGAGAGTTTGAGACTAATGAAAGACCTTTGATATTTGGGGATATGGAGAGACACAGAGGAACGGGGAAGTTAAAGGAAGCGTTGTCAGTTCCCGCAAAGCCTGCCTCCTATTCCCAGTCACGAGATAGCGTTTCACTAATTGATTATTGTGCGTCCATAACATAGCCGGGCTTTTAGCGCACAAAGCAGCAGTGTGGGTGAAGAGCTCGCCACGGCACAGTGCACGCTCAGCCTCATTTAGAAAGCCGGGAGCTACATACAGAGCTGAGATACTGGACTACTTTGAACAAAACTCATCAGTTACAGCTGGGACTTATTTCGGCACAGGCAAACATCTTACTACAGCCAGTGGAAATTAACAGAAGTGCTGTAAATCTTTGCTCTTCCTTGGAGGGGCAGCAGGCGAGCCTGGGTCAGGTGCGTGGTTTTGCTGTTTAGATACACACCTCCATAGGAGGACCCAATCCTGCAAGTCCGTAAGGTTCTGGAAAGTTAGTTGCACCTACAGTTAGAACTAAAAATGAGACTGGGGGGGAAACTGGACAGGAGGCTTGTACAATCAGGACATCGGCTGCTCCAGTGCAAAGTATTTGTTTGCTCTTTTGCTTCCCAGCCCTCGTATGCCACAATATAACCCGGCAACATAAAATGTTAGCCTGTGCCTTAGCTCTTCTGCCTTCATTGAAAACATTCAGTGTCTCGACACAGCTGCTACTACTTAATGATCTTCTGGTAACTCAGGCTGATTTCTTTTGTTATGCTCTCTGAAGATTAAATTTTGCTCTGGCCTCCATTGCCTGAAGGGGGCTATTGTAAAACAAGATACTCAGAAATCAACGAAAAGCTAAACCAGAGAACCAAACCGCTTTAACTCGAGCAGTGCTGCTGCCAGTGAGTTGAGGATACGGAGATCCAGCTAGAAGCAGTCTAGTACTGTGGGCTGAAGGCTGAGGAGCTGCTTTACAGCAACCCAAGCAGCCTTGCAAAACAGTAAAATTTCCATCATAGAGTAAGAGACGCTTCTTTGATGTTAGGGTTTATACCCTGCTTTGACCAAACCAGCTATCAGGCACATAATTAGATGCTAGGAAGCGTCACTGTTGCTTTGGATGGTGGGGAGGGAGCTACAGAGCGCAGGAATTTGCGGTGCATTTTACAAGTTGGGGAGAGCTCGCATCTGACGAACACTGAAAAGCCTTGATAAGGATTACAAAGGAAATTGCTACAAAAGATTAAAATGTGTGGTCAGCAGTAATATCTCTTGGTCTGTTAGTTGTGTCTGATTGTGTTTGTGTTGGAGGAAAGTTTGGTGGACTTCAGATAGCAGCAATGAAGAGGGAGAGAGAGGTTTTGAGAGAAGTTTTCTGTGACAGGAGGAAGCGGACAGGGAAACGCACTCCACGAGGCTGCAGGAAGACGAAGGTGGGTGGCACAGAAATGAGAAAGTTCAGCTTGAGGCTTGTCCCTGGCTGACTATGAAATCAGTTCTGGGGTGAGAGGGCTGAGGCTTGGTCATGGACCCAGCCCGTGGTATCCCCTCATGCGTGGTTCCTGCCTGTGCCAGCCTCCCCGGGACAAGCGGCCGCTGTGAGGTGCGCGCTGCAGGAGTGCTAGTGCCCAGGCATCCAAAAGTGACATGAACTGGGCAAGTACCTGGGGCTGCTGCTTTTATGGGTTGTAAAAAGCTCTCCTTAAAAAACAGCAAAGGGATGCCCACGGAAGAACACTGTAAGTAAGCAGAGTCAGGAGGACTGGAACGAAGTCCTGGCTGAAACGATTGCAGCGTTTTATCTTCCATGCTCTGTGTTTGTCAACCGCTTAGAATTCTAATAGCGATTCAGAGGCCCAAGGAAGGCAGGAGAATCCGGCTAATTCCTGCAGATACGGCTGATGAGAAAAGCCTCCCTTCTTAATTGAAAGCTTAAGCTCTTGCTTTGCAACTACCGCGCTCGTTTCCAAGTAATTGAAATACTTTGATCCAAATCAATCTTCAGAGGACCTCTCCCACGTGACCCTCCCTATCTTCCACTGCACACCAACTCTGCGTTTCCCCGATCCTGCCGCCTTGCTCTGCAGTCCTCCCCCCAGATCCAGCCCGGCACCGGGAGATGCGCTCGCTTGGCCTGTGCTACCAGCTGCAGGATTTCTGAAGCCACTGCTCGGCCGCTGGCGGTCGCCGCAGAGCCCAGGGTCACTGAGGCTGCACATGACGCCTCTTAGCCTTCACTTTGCGTTCCAGCTGGAGCAGGCACCAGCCCTAGCCAGGCGTTTTGCTCACACAGGTCACCACCGCTGATACAGATGCAGCCAGTTAGGATAAGCGGTGTGGAGCAATGTGCAGAGCTTAGGAAGCATGCGTTTTGTAAGCACTGTCATCACTTGCTGCCACCTCTTTCTGCTCAAAGCGCGGGTGCAGACGGACAGCCCAGCAGGAGGACCGGCGGCCGTGCACCTGCCTGCCCGAACTGCGGCTGGCGTGTGCGCAAGGCAGTGCCCACAGACTGTGCAGCACCTAGCATGGGATGTGGGGTTTTCTCCTGGCCAGAAATTCAGGGATGAGCTATTCATAGACAGTGTAGAAGAAACAGCTACACTTCTCCGTTCCCAATGAACTTCGCTAAGATGAGGTTTAGTGAATTTTCAATAAACGAACTGAAGAAAGGGGCAGCTGTAACAGCTCCGGTTAAACCTCTGTGCTTCCTTTGTGGCCTTGTTGTCATTTCACATTTAGCTTTAGGTAGTTTTCACACTCCTGAATAAGTGCAGACTGATTTATGCTGTCATTTACGTGTACATGGAAAAGCGTACCGTAACATTCAGCATCCGTTGCCGTGGACAGGTAAACTCTCACGGGCTAGACCAGAGACTAGACTTGACATAGCAACATTGCAGACTCCAGTAACTTGGAGGTGCTCCTTTCCATAGCAGGGAAGTAGGCTGTACTGGTATTTTTTATATTGGTCATGTCCCAGTAACTCCCACAGTGCTCTTCTTGTGTAACGCTGAGCCTTTTTTTGCTTGACAATGTTTATTTGCATTCTTTGTGTTCTTTGCTCCAAGGGAAACTCTTCTGTGAGCTTTTTTTTTTTTTTTTTCTTTTTTGGTAAGCATTTAATTTCAAAGTCAATTTTCTGTATTCCTCTTCTTCTCAAAGGGAAAAATCAGATTTATAGTATCTGTCTGAAGAAAAATGATGGATAATATCAAGTACCTGGCCTGTCCAAGGAGCAAAGATCAACTCTCTCTTTCATGGCAGTTAGAAGTGCATTTGGCAAAGTCATGCCGTCAAATAGATCACCTACTGCGAAGGGTTACACAGTTCTCTCACTTGTTACCTTCCCGCTAAGGCACCAAGCTTAGTTAGGGTCACTGCAGGTGACAAGTTAGCAACAGCATGTTTGTTCCCTTAAAACCTTTGGTGATTTTAAAATGCACAGAGTTGCTATGCTCTGGTTCCATGCCCTGTACAATGTTACTCCTGAATGTGATTCCCAAATTTACCCACAGATCTGTGGTTGCCTCACTGCTCAGGACAATGTAGCACCTGACAGTTTGATACTGCAAAGTCAGACTTCTTACAGAAGAAGGCTGTTCCTACAAGACACCCCGAAGCCATAAAAGTCTGCATGTTCATACCCCGTACAACCGCGGACCATGGCCAATGTCCGTCTTACAAGCAGAACAGCAAAATGCTTTACAGCTGGAAAGCAAATCAGCAATGGAAGGGCAGAAATCTCTCTCTTCTCGGTTCCACAGTCCTCACAGTTGAATTGTTTTTATTGTTTTCATTTTGACACTGAATGTTGCTGAGGAAGGAAGAAAATCCAGGCAAATCTTGTGTTCATACTGTTTGTCCTACAGCAAAAGGCCTATATTTGTTTTTCTTTATTCTTACGAATTTTAAATCCATAATCCTGACCATCTTTGGGGGGTGAGGGGAAGGGATTATTTCTTAGCTGTAAATGTTTTTTTTAGAAATGTAGAAGAAGAAACATCTGTCATAATGAAGAGCAGTATCTTCCCTCATAGCAGGCTACACAGGCGGCGCAGCGAGATATTATTGTTTTTCCAAGGGTAAGCTCTGTAAGTAGAGCACAGTTCAGACAGAAAGCGGGAATCTTTTCTAGATTAGGAGCAAAGGAGTTGCAGAAATGCAGAATCTTTTCCACAGTTGACCTTTTCTCTCCTTGAGCTTATGGGTGTTTTCTCAAGAAGCAGAAATTCTTGTTCTTGCTGTGCACTGAGGAGATAAGCACAGTAGCACAGGAAGAGGGAGCTATGCTTTCCTAAAAGGTAAGTTATTTAAGGAGGGGGCGGAGAAAGAACAGCCAGAAACTGAGGGAGATGTTTTCCCCCTGGGGAAGGAGAAACACACACAGCATCACTGCTGAGATCAATTGCACAGGAAAAAAAAAAAAAAAAAGATGGGCAGAGTGGGGGGCTCCAAAGTTTGGAAAGGGAAAGTGCGCCCATCGAGGGTGAAATGGCAGAGATCAGCGTTCAGATTGAAACTTCTCTTTTCAGAGGAAGAAAAGGTTTCTTTTTTATCATCTGATGAAACGTTTATTTAACAGAGAGGAGCAGAAACACGCAAATGTAGGAAATCTTCCTGTGCCCGGCCTGAGAAATCCCTCGGAGTCCCCAGTGCCCCAAGTAAATCCTGCCCGTTGTAGGCAGGTAATGACTTACAACTCCCCGCTGAAGACAAAGCCGCTTCGCAGCGCTGCCCGATGGTTGCGAGGTGGCACGGCTACTGCGTGCGTGCGGGCTGACGGGAGTTTATCTGAGGATACAAGAGGGAGGGATTCCCCCCGCAAGGTCAGTGCGGGAGAGGAGCGGGTGGCCCAGCTGTCCGCGCTCACCAGCCCCTAATCCAGGCTGTGCCGGCGACGCCAGGGGAGGGCAGCTTGGACTGAGCGCCGCAGAGGCCATCTAGGAAGTCACGTTCTGTTTTGCTGATGTGGGGGTTTGTTGTTTTGTTTCCTGCTTTATTTGTGCGTCAGACAAAGAGCTCCTGAAGGGAGGTCGCCCTGCTCCTCCGTAGCAGTGGCACCGCGAGCAACTCTCTGCTGCTGACCTCGGGGCTCCACCACAAGCCCCGACAGTCCAGAAATTCAGGCGTTCGCCACAGAGATAATGTTATGTGCCCGCAGAAGAATGGCCCTTTGTCCGAGCGAGCCGCTGGCTGACTTTGCTGAGAGGGGGAGGGTCTGTCTCCACTTCTCTGTATTTCTGTTCAGCTGCTGCAGAAACATCCCCATCTGCTTTGAATCTACATTTTAATTCCAAATCCTAGCAAGAAACGAAGCAAGCTGGCTTGCTTCGCCTGGCAAAGGACACGCATAGCAAGTTGCTGAACCCAAGGCTGTTTCAAAAGCCAGGAATGTAACAGACGTGAAAGCCAAGTTACCTGGCTTTGTGCTCTGCTCAACCATATGATGGTGAGCATCAGAAAATGAGTTTCATTGGCCTGTTCTTGAAATGCTGCCAATTGCTCAGTAATATGGACTTGCTTTGTCATCTTCTTTGCCAGGACAACTTGGTTTTAGAAAGTGACGTGGTAAAAAACACCAAACCCAGGTCTTTTTGCTGTAGCAAGCGGGCAATGGCTATGTGCCTGCTCTCCTGCACTCTTAATGGATAGACAAGACAAAGGGTGCAAGTTAAATTGTTGATTAGCCTCATTTATAACACCAATAACAGGAATTCATGTGGTGTGACATGGTATTGCTGCTAAAGTAGAAACTTGCATGCATATATGCATATATAAGAACGCTCAAGGTCTTGTTTGTGCTGTATGGTCTGCAGAGCCTGAGCTCTCGCTTGCTTCTCTTAGAACAGGAAATTTTATCCCTAACTATCAACAGGTGTCAGAAACAGGAGCAGCTGGAGCCAGAGCCCTATGAGATTCCCGTTCTGATCTGATAACCTTGCAAATAAACCACATGCCACTCCTGCTCTGGACACCCGGCAGAAGCTGATTGCAGAGCAGACCCTCGGTTAACGTCGGTGCCTGTTGTGCAGGCTGTAACAGGGGGATAGTGAGCGGTATGCGGGCTAGCTCACAGGCTGATAAGAAGCAGAGCTGCCTCTAACGTTGCTCCTAGCTGAAAGGAATCATAGAAATGCGAGTTATTTGCATCACGTTCTGGAGACAGTATAATTTAGGGGAATTGTTTTGTGATGGAAAGAAAATGGACAAGTGAAACTGTTGAAGCAAACCTAAGCTGTTAGCTGTGAGAAAAGGCAGAAAAGGAGAAGAGGGTTTACTGGGAGCTGAAAAGAATTGAAAGATGCCCATTCAAACGCTTCGTCTGCCTGCTAATTTTAATTAAGAGTCCTCCTTTGTAACTGTGCCACAGAGCCTGAGTCTTTAAAAAAAAAAAAAACAAAAAAAAAACAGTTGTCACTAGGCAGATTTCTGTGAGCCTCCTGATTGAATCATCATTTTAATCTCCTTGCTGCCTCCCCCCGCTCCCCAGCAGAAGCTCCCCTCCCGGGCACGTTATCCCACAGTCAACGTGCTGGGAAATGTGGCCGCGCTCCTCGGGGAGTTCTGCCGTGCACAACGTTGCTTTGCTGCGCGACAAAAAGCTGAAACCTGCCAGCATTAAAGCATCCTGTGCTGCTTGAAGCCTGGATGCACACCTTGTGTTCAGCAGGAAAAAAATGTTCTCCCTCAACTTTATTTTTTGCAGAGAAAAAAATACTCCTTTCCTTCAGTTCCTTCCATTTCCCACCACCAAAAATAACCCGTTGGACTTTGGGGAACTTGACACACACAGTGGGCTTTGCAAGGAGAAACCAGTCAGTGACAAAAGCTGCTTTTGTGTGTATTTGCTTGGTGCCCTGGTACTTGCTCAGATCCTCCCTTGTCCTGGTGTCACTTGCCCATGAGCACAGGGCTAGGAGCAGCTCCGCGCTCCGTGTCCAGCCTGTGCTGTCCCGCTCTGAGCCCAAGAAGCCCCGCCAGGGCTGGTGGTCACTGGTCCTAGTCAGACAGCGCCCACTGGCCCAGTCCCCTCTCCCGGCAATGCAAAAGGAGAGCAAAGGAAACAACAGCCAACAACTCCCCCCTCCGCCTTCTCCCCCTGCCACCTCTGAAAGCAGCGGCTCCAGCCAAGGTCTGCCCACGGGGACGTGCTAATTGAGAGGCTGTTTGGCAGCAGGCTGCATCCTTGCACAAATGTTCACGAAATGGCTAATTAAAAACAAGCCTCTCGCCCCGCTTCCTTCCCTCGACAAGTTAACATAGGCACGTTTTTCCTTTCATTATTTTATGGACAACAATAAAGAACGAGCTAAGGAACGAGCGCTTCGGGAATGGTTTTGTCTGATGAAATACCAGGCTGGTTGTCCCTTTCTTCCCCCACGCCCTAATGGCAGCCTGCTTTGCTGGGAAGATAGAAACCAGGGGAAGTCACGCAAGGGGGGATATGTGGGGAAAGGTGAGCTGGTCCTGACAGCTCGGAATTCCAGCAAAAAGGAAGAAATATGCTCAAGCATAGGAGTCCTGTTTCTGTTGTCCGAAAGTACTTTGGGCACTCAATATGAGAGCAATGTGAGCTCACAGAACTGACAGCAGCCCAGAGCTGGGTCTCTGCGGGGGAACCCCTCCGCCCAGCTGTGTCTCTGCTCCACAGGCTCGCACAAACACAGAGCGGTGCCAGGCAGGCAGAGCACTTCATTACATCATAGGGGATTGTGGCATAAGTGCGGAAACATGCAAGGAATGGGAGTAGCGTTGGTTCAGGAAGGCTTAACTAACCGGGTTGTGTAATGGGGAAAACCAGTTAATGCAGGAGGAGAAAGCAGCAGCGAGGTGACTGCTCAAAGCTGGCAGCAGAACTCATCAAGCAACAGCTGGATTTTTATTTAGATGACGTGTGACTAACACGAGCTCGGTGTGCTCCAGCCCCGGCTAGGAAGAGACTGTGGTGCGGCACAGGTTGACAGTGGATGTTGTTCTTCCTGGCAGCTGCTTGGGAAGCCTTAATAAAACTTGATACAAGGCTCAAGACATGAGCATATGGACTGGTGTTTAACCATATAGTCATGCAGGTCTCGGCATCTCGTGGGGATTTGTGAAAGCATTTCTGTGGCTAACGCAATTAGAAACATCACAGGACTCACGTACCTACTGAACCCCCAGACACCTAAGTGCCCCTGCGGGGACGGACCCTAGGGCCCTCTCCCCAGGAGCCAGGCACGCAGTTTCGGCAGGCATGGATCAGCTGCTGACACCTCCCTCCTGCACAGCACGGAGCCCTGTGCCTTGGCAGGCATCTCCCCGACACGTCTGGCATGCAGTCAGCTGTCCCCTCTGCTGCCTGTGGGACTGCCGCTGACCTCCACGAGATCCCATCGATATGTGGACAGTTGCCAGCAGTGGCCTTACAGAGCTCAGGTCAAAGCGCTAGGCAGAAAAAGTGCCGTAGCAAACCCACCTGAAGCTGTGCTGTTGGACCTCCCTTGCTAAGCAGGGGAACTCATTTCAGAAAGTTGCAAGGAGAAGCCAGGGGCTGCAGGAAGCAGGGCTCACACTTTCTGATGTAAAACCACCTCCTTGTGCTAGCGGCCAGACCTCAGTGCAGAAAGACCAAGTACCTTCATTACACACGCAGAAAGCTGCCTTGCTCTGAAATAGTTAACTACATTTTGGTTCAGACTAAAGGGAGGGCAGGGAGTGAAAGGAGCAATCTTCCTGTGTTGGGGTTTGGTTTATGGAAACTGTTCAACACCTTGACTGTCTTTGGGATACACAGAGCTATATTTAGAAATGTGAGTCATTGTACGAGTGAGTGTGACGTGTGTGCAAGCCAGAATATTCCCAAGTGTCTTCAGCTATGTGCCTTCCTTCCCCCTCCAGCCTTGCATAGATTATTCTAAATCACTTCAGCATTATCTAAAATCATTTTTTCTTACCTATTATGGTAGCTATCTCTGTATGGATACTATGTATGTCATCATGTGTGAAGTGCTCAATACCTCCCAGTTTGCTTCAGTTTCTGCTGAATAAATACCTTTATTAGGGTCTCGCAAAGCTGTAACTCTCCCATTACGTAGGTTATTCTGCAGTGAAAGGGTTATGCAAAAACCCGCTGCTGAAAGAGAGTGGAAGTGCTACAGCACGAGAGTCAGATCAATACACCACCAGGCTGACGACTCCTCCGGAGTCAGTACCCATCTGTGGCCATCCTGAACTACTGGGAGAGCTTTTAGTCCCCAACACTAACCTATGAAACAACGTCTTACCGGCCCATGCAGTCACACAAGGGGTTTCACTGCTGGTGCTCACACTTTGAGCCTTAAGAACACAATGCTGTCAACTACTACTTCTTTTTCGTGAGTTCATATGCAAATGCTAGGTGATTCGAGCAGGAATGGTGACCGTGCCTGATCCGGGCCCCACATTATGCTTTCCAGGCAGGTAGTTCTGGGGCAGCAAAGCTCACAGAGCCTGTGAATCCTTGGGATTTGCTTTTCCTGAGTGGCCGCAGGCTTCAGCAGAAGCATTTCCCATGGCTGGAACACGCGTAAGGGCTCCCTCCCATGAGGATTCTCTGGCATTTAATTACATGTGAAGTTATGCATTGGTCATTCCCTCGCTGAGGATGTTTACAGGGCTTTCCTCCCTTACCCTGCTCCTGCTCTTCACAACAGTCGGAGCACTGACTGTGTCACTCTGCTGAAAGCTGCCAGCTGACTCTGTTTGTGGGGAATGCACAGGTACCTATGCACAGTATCATCACATGCTATTCATTTTGCTAGGAAACCAGCTTAATATATATATCTCTAGTCCCAGATGGACATGTGGTGGGAGTACCTCATGACAGTGAGCAGAACGGTCGCTGGCATGAATGGGTAAGAGAAATCTGCAAACCAGGAGGCAGAAAGCTTAACTGGATGGAGACTGTGTGACAAGCTCCTTGGGGGAGAGCAGGGTGGGTCCATGGGAGAGTGATTCCCTGTCTGGGTTCACCAAGACAGGCAAGAAGGTAAGAAGTTACAACCAGCCGGTTGCTGTAACGTGGTAGTGGCAGGCAGGCAGTGCTTTGGTTTGTGCGGAGAGGAACTCGGTAGCTGGTGTTTTGGGGAAGGTAGATCAGATGTAGGGCTGCAGAAAGGGACAGGGCAGAGAGGTGCTGCAGCTGAGAAAAATTCTGGGCTGTTTTAATGTAGGTTGAGCCATGCAGCTGCAGGGTAAGTATTTCATGCTGGGCAGCAATTTTTCCCAGGGAACAAGGTCACACGCATAAAATGAAAGGCTTGAGAGCCTCTGAACCAACAGGGCCAGGAAGCTGGGAGCGTGTCAGAGGAAGTCCCTTCCTAATTTCTAATTTAGGAAGGAAACTGTTTTGGAAACAGCTGAAGGTGGCTAGCAAAGTTTGGTGACAGGAACTGAAGAGAAAGGCGTGAAGGATGTGACGGGAAGTAGGGTAAGCACGAGAACAGTAAATGTGGGGCTGCAAAGAAATCAGCAAGGAGAATGCCATTCGTATCCAGATACAGATGCAGAGCTTGATTAGATGAGAGAAATCAAATGTCTGGCCTTCTTTGGGCATGGGGAAAAAAGCAGTGAGATGAAAGGAAGGATCTCAAAGGAGGGCAAGAACAGATGAGCAAGAACATGAAATGGGGAAGTTTAGATATGAAAAAAGAGGTTATGGAAATAGTGGGAAAAAAAAAAAGCTTATGAAAGCAGGTTTTGAAATAAAGCAGTGATGCTTTACAGCTTGTAGAAAGTGAACAGAGCGAGCAAGAGGTGAAACAAAGTTTATATAGCCAAGAAAGGAGACTATGGAGAAGTAAGACTTTCTGCTTTCTTCCTTTTAAAGCCATGTCACCAACAGAATTGTAGGGTTTGGCTTTCTGTGAATTACCTCCTTGTAGAGCTAGTGCGGTGTGACCGAACGGCAACAGCGATGGACGTGAGGATATAAAGGTCTCCAGTGAGTACACAGCCAAAAATACGGCTGAGCCAAGGGAAGGAGTTAGGAGGAACTTACACATCTAGCTAGTTCATAATAGCTGGCACGAATTCCCATTCAAAACGATCGAGTGGCTTATCCGGTATCTTCCCTGTGACCCGTGGAACCGAATCTGTGTCACGGAGTAAGGTCACTACACTGTCAGCTGGGTGACGAGCCTCGTCCGAGCGTTGACTCGGGATTGCAGGCCGTGGGCCGCGGGCCAAGGGATGTCGAGCGTACCATGGGGGTGACGCGCGGTCCCGGCGGAAGGCTTCCAGCCGATCGGCACGCAGCCACGCGTCCCCGCGCCAATTCATGGAAAGGCAGCTGGGCAGCGCCAAGGGGAGCCTGCTGGCCGCCCGCGCCTGGCTTTCGAAGGAGGCAGGCGGCATGCCGGCGAGAGCCTGTTTGCTCTGGCCAAAATGCCTGGTGGTTTTGCAAGAGATGGAGGAGCTGAGGGCAGATGTTGCGCTGCTGTAGGTGGGGTAGCTCCAGTGATTTCAGCAGAGCCGTGCTGATTCGCCTCTGCTGAGCTTGGGCTCAAGGTCTGAGCGATCCCTGTAGCGCAGTGAGGCTGCTGCACCCTATTGAAGGCTGCCGTTCCAGACGGTTCTGGCCTAACGGAGATGTGAACCTGCTACTGCTAAGACACGTTGGCACTGAGTTTGCTTGGGTTCCTGCGTCGCTTGGAGCAGGCAGCAGCCTCGCTGCCGCAGCTCAATTCCTCAAACAATGCCGTGACGGCTGCACCGCACGGGGCCCGCCAGGTTCAGGCAAGGACACAGTGAGCGCGCGTCAGCAGCGGAGCTGCAAATGAGGTAATGCGTTATCAGCAGGCAGGTCAGGGCTCTGTGTATCAGCTCCTGGAGCAGGGTGACTAAAAATAACTTTCTATTGCAAGAACCCATTTCCCGAAGAAGGAAATGCCCTCAGTTAACACCTCCCACCCCAAACCAACCAGGAATGACTTACAGAACGCCTGCCTCCCTCCATATCCTGGGGGTCTGCCTGGGTGGTAGGTCCAAGTGCTCTGCATGCCCCTCCAGAGGGTGACCAGCAGTCAAGAGTGATATTAAGACCTGAGCAGCACCAGCCACATCCCCATCACCTGACTGCCACCATGGGTCATATTACAGCCGCGTACCAGTCCCTCTCAGCAATGTGAGTGTCTGCAGCAAGTGCAGGGCTCAGCTGCCCCTGGTGCCTTCTGAGGCACACGCACACACACATCACCAGACCAGCACCTGGGCTGCTGAACAACTCACATGGCAGCTTCCCACTGGGATCTGAACTGCACACAGAGAAGCATTTGGCTTCTGACATTAATGCAGACCTCACACCTGTACACAGAAACCAGAGAGGACCCATACAAATCATATTTCTGCTATGTGTATTAAAAAAAGAAAAAAAAAATCAAAAATCACTTTTTGCTTTTGGTGTGCCCTAAGAGGTTCATTTCAGGTAAACTGCAGCGAATGTTTTGGGCCTGGCCACAAAGGAAGGGGTCTGCAGGACAGCACTTCAGTGTGAAGGTGTGAGCCTGTTGTCCCTGGTGCTCTGGAGCTGGACTGACTCAAGGGGAGAAGTGTGTAGGATCCAGTGTCCTGAGAGCACTGGGCAAAAAAAAAAAAAAAGTTAAACTTGGGTACTCAAATTTATGTATCTTCACAAAAAAAAAAAGTTGTTTATCTGAATTCTGCTGGCACCACCTTGCATGGCTCTGGCACGTGATGCTTTTATTACTGGCCAATTTCTCTTCCCCCTCCCCTCCTAATTATTACCTTTCCAGATGTTTACATGAGTAAGTCACAAAGTATGCTAATTCTATCTAATTAGTGGCAGATTTACAGTTGTGCCACCACAGGCCAATGTAATATTCTCGTGAAGACATTACAGCTTTGAGAACCCTCCACAGAGCACAAAAGGTTGCAGTAAGCAAATAAATAAATCCAGCCTCAACTAAAGGAAAGAGTTTTTAAAAAGGACTTACTAATAGATATACAGGAAACAAACTTTCCTGAAATAAACAATCCACAGCCCATATCCTAGTGGCCCAAACCACAGATGTTTTATTGACACACAAAAGCAAGGAACTTAAACCGGCCATTGGAACAGGCAGGCAAAAACATTTGCATTAGTTGACTCGGGACTGGGTTGTTTTTTTCTTTTGCCTGACTACAGACAGTGCACTGAGGATAAAAAGGACAATTAAGCACTACTGCTAAGCATGTCTCTTCTTCCCATGCTGCACACCCTGGCAACAAATCAATTTTGTCTTTTGCTGTGAGACTTTCTCCCTCGCTGCCTGCTCAGAATTACTCTCCCACAATCCTCTCAAGCAACTTTTTTTCCTCTACAGTTCTTCCTGCCAGTCGCCACTTTAGTAAATAGCACGGAGCAAGCAATAACTTTATTTTTTCCATTCCCTCTAAAGGTTAAATATAGGTGAACGTTTTATTCTTTATAACAAGCAATTGACATGCATGAGCCAACTTTCTGTTCAGAACATAATCTGTATTCTTGAGAGATCTGTGCGTATTCTTGTTCATATTGCTTCTCCCCTGAAGGGATCTGGGAGGGGGAGGAGAGGGAGAGGCTTTTAAAGTTTGGCTCACAAAAGTCACGGAGAAAGATCTAGGCTTTCAGCTCCATCAGATAAACGGTCATGTACTGCACAATGTACAGTACTGTGGCACGTATTGATATGAAAAGAACAGAGTAAATAAGGGGGAGGGAAGGGGGGAGGAGGGAAGTCAGCAAGCAGAGAAAGGAGATTACTGCTCAGCATCCAAGCCAGCTTGCTGCTAGAAGAGAAATCATCAGCAACGTCGATCCAGAAATTTGGTGGGCTTGCTTTCCTCATTGCAGGTATAACTGAGGTGGGATTGTTACAGGAACTTTCTCATTAAGTCAGTGCAGCATATCTGTGTGCTCAAGTGGCTCTTGCCTAATCAAACTCAATGATTTGACCCCAGGATCACTGAATTCAGATCTACTTCATTCACTCCTGTGGGTTTGGGATTAAGTCATAAAAAGCACCGTTTTTAGGGGGTGTGGTGGGGGTGCTTAAGGATCATGCTCTTTTTTTTTTTTTTGTATAATTCAAGAGCCTTCTCATGTGGTTACATCTTCTTGTGAGAAGGTTTTTTTCGGAGTTCATGTACAAAAAGAGTGCCAGCACGTACGCAGCGCCTGTAATTTAGAACAGCACAGCCCTCACCACGCTGTCAGCTGCCGCTGCCACCTCAGGCCTTCAATTTGACCCAACAAGGGTGAACCTTTGTTTTGGAGGAAGGAGCTCCAGCCCCCTTGCACATGGGTTTTTCAAGATTAAACAAACTGATGAACCGCTGTAGCGAACGTGCACCGTATTGCAAAGTCAATGCGAAATCGCATTTAAGGAGTTGATATTTGCACTTTCACTATAAGGGCAGGTCCGCCCATCAAAAGTAACCCCATTAGCTTGCAACATTCAAATTTGTGGTTTCAGAAGAGTCGATGGTGTACTTTTACCCAAGAAAATAATTTACAGACAGAGCTGACACAGGATTATATGCTAGCAGCACATTATCACAGCAGCTCCACGGGACTTAGCTAGTGGCCAGTCTTTGTGCTCCTCAGGTTACAGCGTCCTCACATAGCCCCTTACCTTCGGCTGCCCACTGCACCCACGCATGAGTGTGCTCGACACATGGCTGTCTGGTAGAGAAAAATGGCCCTAACTGCCAAGTACTGACAGCTTGCCCAGACACAGACACCTATCCGGTACAAAGAAGTCGAGAGAGCACCACGAGGTTATTCTTTCCACTCCAACTTTATTTCAAACAGGTGTGCAAAGGGAACATACCACAGAGATTTAAATAGAAGCTTAAGCAGACTGTAAATTTCCATCTACGCTTGGTCTAATTAAAGCGATGAACGTACTCGAGACTGAGAATTTTGTTTAGAGTAATCCCCTTATCAAAATTGTCATGTGCCAGGAAATGTTAGAAGCAGAGTTTCTCATTCCCTGTGTTCTCGAGCTACCGTGTCTGCCATTTAAATACCAACATTTCTCAACAGCTTTCAGCTTAGCCCACAAAGGTTTCCCACAGCAGCTACTGGCTGAGTGACGAGCCCCTTACTCATACCGGCGATGAGCTCATCCCACAAACAGCTCCGCTGACTGCGGCGGGATCACGTTCAGTTATGACTGCACCAACGTCAAACGTTTCCAGTCCCACCGGACTCACGCAGAAGCGTTATGAGACAATCAGCACACCGGTGCTCCCAGGGGTTGTGATCATCAGACTTTTTGCTGCTTCTGCTAGGGTGAGTAATAAGCCCTTACACAGCAGACAAGTGGCACTGTGTTACAATTGCAAGCCATGCTAAGCCTGGGTTGTTTTATTTTTTTGTCATTATCTTTCTACAAAGAGCTCTGTGTCTCTTCTGTCTCTTGTATTTACCACAAGAGCAGTATTTGAAGCTCAGGGGTGCGAGGACTTTCTCCACTGTACACTGCTTCACTCAAGGGGGTCCTGAGTTTTGCACCTCCAACCAGTATTTGCATTTACGAGTAATTAACAGATTATACAGGACAAAAATTATTCATCTGCTGTTTATGTACCGCAGCAATGTCGCCATGCCTCAGCTGAACAAGGGGCTTCCTCCTGACACTGAAAGGACACACAGTGTGTTTTTGATTCCCCTTGTTGTTATCTGCTTCTCCCCAGAAGGCTACTCTGTGAGCGCCTCACACGGATGCAGTTATAACTACGTGTGATCTCCCTGCAGTCACTGGAACTATTTGTGTGATTAACTAATCTCTGTGGAAAAGTGCTCATGTTCAGGTCTGCAGTTAAGGGAGAGAAAAGGGCAAGAAGCTTTTCAGAGCAGGGACTGCAGTCCCACACAGGACAGCAGCCACAGGACTGGGAGCAGGTGCTCTTGGATGGAGGAAGCCTTCCTGAGGCCACCGATGCTGCATCCACGTGGAGCCACCGGGTCACCCATTCCCCTCGTGGTGCCAAGCTCTTGCTGCCTGCTACGAAATTTTCTTTTTTGAGAACTGCTATGTAATAACCTAAAATAGCCTGCCTCATCCATCCTGAGTACAGCTGGGCAGAGTTCCTCCATAATATCTGTCATGCCTAAAAATATTCCTGTTATGAAAAGAGAGACAGAGATACTATATCTGTTTTCGTGCACTGTGCCTAGCGTACGTGTAAGTGCACGTGGAGTAAGCCTGAGGGTGAGCTGTCTAGTCTGTGGAGCGTGAATGTCGTGCTGAAGAATTACCAAAAACAGAGGCTTGATATTTGTGCTTCAGAGTATTCGTCCATAGCCCTGTGCTGCGCTATTGATAAACTCGTACCAAAGCAGACGCTGTGGAAAGCAGGGCAGGGAACACCTCTCCAACGTGTAGACTTGTTTGGCTTCCCCTGCGAAGCAGTGCTGTTCAGAGAGAAAATCACAACCAGGAAAGAGGCAGACCGAGCCCCGTGAGGGAGGTGAAGTGTAACGGTTGAATGTTGCCAAGGAAGGATGCTAAAGGAAGGCACCAAGCAGGCAAGGTGCACTTTGGCTGTGTGTAGAGGATGACAGTGGTGAGGACCATGGTGACAAAGCAGAAAGGTGGGGGAGGTATTTTAGATCATATGTGGTTTTCCTCCTCCACAAGTTTTAAGTCACAGAAAAAGCCCAGAGTAATCAGATGTGACCGTAGAGGAACAGGAACCGATGAAACAAATTAAGTCTCAGAGGAGAGGAAAACCCTATTAGCTGAGAGTTTCTCACAGCTTTTTTTTTTTTTTTTTTTCCCCTCTTTCTTTTTCTTTCTTCCTTTCTTTCCTCTTTTACTTTCTTCCTTTCCTTCCCTCCTTCCTTCTGCTCCTAGCTTAGGTAAAGCTAGAGAAGCTGTTTCAAAACACAGAGGGAAGCAAAACCGTGCAAGCACAAACATCTGCTACGCTTAGGAGAACAGAAAGAAACAAGAGAAAAGATAAAGCAAAGAAAAAGCCCAAGCTGTCTCCAGTTCCCTCTGACCCCTGTCCAGGTCCGCACCGTTACTGCCTATACCACAAGATATGAGATCCAGCAAAATGCCAGGCTTTATGAAGGGACGGGTATATCTCACAAGTGCTATCTTTACATCCAATTGCTGTCTTTCTGTGGTATTTTAACTCCTTTTGTTTTCATGATCGCCTTGCAGCTTTCCTTGCTTTGTAGTTTCTATGGTTCTACAACCAGTATCTCTGTGTACTCAAACTACTACTTAATTCCCTGGAGGGAGAGACACAAGCAGATGAGGCAGCACTTTCCTGTCTGGTTCTGCACTGGAGAACCAGTAACCCTTCCCAAAAGTCTGCCATTTTCACTCCTAAATATCCTGATTTGGTGCAAACCGCTGCAACTTTCAGGTTAAAACAGCTTTGGCAGAATAAAGAAAACCAGAAGCAGTTAGGAAAAACAAAATCCCTGAAAGTAGGCTGTGTGTCCTCTCTATGTTTTAGGCTGCAACACTGTTGAGGCAACATTAGATATGCGAGGATGAAGCAAACAAAAAGCAAGAGGATTGCAAAGTAAATATTTGGGTGTTTTAGCTAACTGTTTGTGGGTGTTTTGTGCTTCTCAATTTGTTTCTGTTAATGTCTGAGACAAATTCACCTTCCAAAGGAGAGATAACTGAAATTATCTGTCTCCTGCCTACAGTCGTCTCCCCCATCAATATTTTTGCTTATCTCTCTTCTCATGTTTCTTGTTGTTTCAAGCAGCTCTTTAGCGAGCCACAAAAATGTCAGCTATCCAGCTAGCTTTAAGTGGACCCCAGCTGAAGTAAATACTCCACGCAGACATACTGTCTTTCTTTTCCATTTCTTGGTTAGTCCTCTTTGGGCCTGCTGCATTGAGATTGAGAGCCTTTACAATGTTTAGCAAGGAGACCGTGCACTACAGAAACTATTGCTTTCCCAGCACCGTGTTTCTATAGTAACCATCTTATTAAAGCACTGCAGCCATCTGCTTTAAATATTAACTTCACAAGACCATCAGGACTAGCTTAAAACACTATCACATGTTCATTAAATATTAAAACTAGAAACAAAAGGAGAGAACGACAGGAGAGAGCTTTTTCCCGTTCCTTGTATCTAATCTTTGAAAAAAAAAAACACAACACTAGTTTGCTGGTTTTAGATAATTTAACAGTACATGCCGCTGCTTTAGAAATAACTGTTTAAGTGACCACACTAGCTGCTGGTGGCATAAAATACAACTTTCTGGGTGCTGCAAAACCAAACAACTACTTGGGGCAGGTGGTCGCTTTGAGCACGCTCACCCTAATAACAG
Source organism: Alectura lathami (assembly GCA_013399715.1). Lineage (NCBI taxonomy): Eukaryota > Metazoa > Chordata > Aves > Galliformes > Megapodiidae > Alectura > Alectura lathami. Next base: position 127,584 of record VXAV01005855.1, on the reverse strand, counting down.
AGTTTCTTTGCCCTGCTTTGGCAGCGGTATGTCCCTAAGTGCTGTGGCGAAGTCTTCAGAGGAGGGAGCGCAGAGGGGAACAGCCAGCAGCAGCTGAGAAGTACCACACTGGAGCACACAGTTTCATCGTGGTCTGCTGAAGGGCAGATGCCTTGGAGGAAGGTAGGAACAGCAGTGGGCTCAGCCAGCCCCCAGCTCGCAGCCAGGAGCATGAGGCCGAGTCTCCCACAGTGTGCCCTGATGAGCAGGAGCCCAGATGCTGCCCTACTTCGCAGAAATGCCTGCCACTTCCAGAGGAACGGCATCAGCAGCAGGCTGTGATGGCAAGGTCCTCGGATTGAGTTTGCCAGATCCTGTTTGTTTCCTTCTGGCAATTTGAAATATGTTGGCTTTTACTTCCCCAGATGCCCTCCTCCTTCAAGCTGGATAGCTGAAGGTAAGCTCCTGCGAGCCCATCTCCATACTTAATGCATGGCACCCAGAGCTCACCCTCACATTCTTTTCACTGTGCTCCTCCCTAGCTGCGTGCTGCCCGTGTTGAGGCCCGCACAGGCTCTTGTAACAAAGCTGTAATGCATGGGAACATGCTGAATGTGCCAGTTCCATCAGAAAGTTTTGCTGGACCAAAAAGAGGAGGACTCAGATCCTCCCATCACAAAACCACAGATCTCTGGCACTTGAGCTAAAGAAAAATCTCCTCTAGTGTTTCATGCTCTCTGAAACATACTTCCATCTCCATCAAAAAAAAACAACAAACAAAACAAACAAACAGAACCATAGTCACACTATGATTAAGTACTATCAGCTTAATGTAAAACTGTCTGTTCTTCCCACCTCTCTTCACTGCTGCCCCACAGTGCAAGTGCCTACGCTCGGCTGCTCCCCATACTGCCTAGATCATCTGAGAGAGAGCTCTGTGCTGTGCATGAAACAGCAGCAACGAAGGTAACAAAGACATGGCCCTTGTCCAAGAAATTTACAGCCTAGTGGATCAACAGACCCTCACAGGGTGTGTAATTACTTATTTTACAGTTCACCCAGTGTGCATTGCCTCCTACGTGATGACGCTGACTTCTCTGCTGTCACACAGTAACCTTTTTTCTGAAGTTCTGGAGTTTCTTGTACTGGTAACTCAAGAGCAGTATCTCAAAAGGCAGGAACAACCATGAGCGCAGGCGCTGAGTGAGGAACAGCTGCCTGGGTAGCTGTTCTGGGAGTTACAGAGGATATCAAGCTGGACAGCTGTTGTCAAAACTTCTGAGAAAAAAAGGCAATTTTTGTCCAGGCTATAGTCCTGTTTGTTTGGCTTTGTCAGGCATAAAGTCACCTTTCTTCTTAGCCTTGGCAAGGCCTCAGCTGGAAAGCTGTATCTATCCAAAAGAATAAAGTTGGTCAAAACGAGAAGACCTAGAAAAATACAGAATCTCTGCTAGCAGAGGTCTTCAAGAGCAGATTGTCCAAGGCTTTGTCAAAAGTGACAAAGTTACGATTCATCTGGCTTGGGGTAAAGATGAGGGATTAAATGTCCTCTTCCGTGGCTATTTCATAGACCCTTTGGGACTTCTTTGTTTCCAAGCAGGATGATGGGAAGCCTTTTCTGCCTGTGGTTTGTGCTGAGCAGATATTGTGTGGGTCTGTCGATGTTCCCACCTTGCCTTCAAATGCTACAGGCAGCTGTTTACATAACTCAATATATTGGCCAGCAGGTGTTGTGTGTATTTTATTCTCTGTGCACAGAAAGAATAAGAAGCTAGCCGGTTAAGGAACCATGTTCTCCTGAGAAAGCAACAAGTAACGGAGACAGAGGAACAGTGTGGTCTGCCTCCTGGGTCAGAGAGGCTTCCCTCTGCCTCATTTGGTGCTGCAAACTTTGATAGTACAATTCAGATCCCATCCAAGCTTCCCAACTCCCATACCACAAAAAGATATTAGTGGAAAATCCCTGTGGTAAATACCACAGGTGCTCTTTCATCTCTTCTCCATATTCCCCTGGTGGATTGGCTTTGGTGGTGGTAGGGAAGAGGAGCTTGGCAGAAAGTTACGAGTTGGTCAAGAATCTCTTTCTCATACACACCCATGGCAGAGAATGCTGTGGCTGGGGATAGTTGTTTGTTACGCTGACAAATTCTTTTCCCCTACCTTGGACTAACATGATCATTGATCAGTGTATGTTCTATGCAGAAGAAAAATTAAAGAGTCCCGAGCCTGTTCCTTGGCAACTGGGTAAAACTCTTTACTAAGAATTGCACCTATGCATCTGAAGACATAATTAAACTTTAGGTGTGCCTTTTGCTGAACTTGTTAAACAAGATTTCCATTACTTTTTTACCTAGAGGACAAACCCATGACAGAGTCTGTATTTATTTTGAGATACTCATCTAAACTGACACAATGGTGGTTATTCACCCTGTAGCATACAGAGGTAAATCTTACAGTATTCTCTTCTCTCATGCCTCCAGTTTAAAAGCATTGAATAAAATAATCTTCATCAAAAGCAGCACTTCTTTCATTACATTTTCTTCATTGAAAGAGATCTTACAATGTAAGAAAACATCATTAACGATAGTATCAAGAAGATTCTCTGAGTTAAAGATGCACTAGACATATCATTGGTATATCTGTATAGACCTTCCACTGGTTAAGTCAAGTATTCTGGTAAAGTCCACAGACATCATAAATACCAATGAACTAGTCATTGTAAACCTCAATACTTTCTGATTCAGAACCTTTTTTAAAAGTGCTTCAGGACTTCTGGAGAAAGGCTTAGAATATGTACTATGATGTGCAAGCCACACACATTTAGAGAAGGGTTTACAGTAAGACTGTTGGTTCTCCTTCCTCTGAGACTGCCCATACTTGTACAGATTCACAGTAAGGTGGATTTGCTTTCCTCAGGCAGAAGAAATGCCACAAAGAACTCTTAAAATAGGAACCCAGCAGTGACCTATTTTCAGTACGTCCATTCTTTTTTCAGAGTCTATTATACACACTGTAATGAACATTGCAATGAACATTCAGCAGAGAAAAGCCTTCAGTAACTGGTGGAAATGCATTTGCTCACATGCTGAATGCAACATTCACAGCTAGCTAGGAGATAGGGCAAAACCAGTGCAGGGCCAGGGCCTGAGCTGCAGAGCACTTCACCTGCTCTGGCAGGAACTATCAGACCACATGAGAGGAGCTGGTGACCAGCCCACGGCAGACATGTTTTAGCCTCTCTGTTCAACTTCCTTCAATAACAATGCTTTTTTGTTCCTTAAGCAACAGAAAATATCCTGCATCAGCTTTAATGACTCTAATGCAGAGCTGCCATGGATATGGATGGGAAAGGTGAAGACTCTGCGCTGGCTTTATACTTGCAGAAGTTGCATTCAGTAATGGGATCAAAGCATATTGGAAAAGCAGCACTGAGAAGCTCCTAGCATGTCTTTCCTAAGGGCTTTGCCATTATGATATTTACAAACACTGAGATGTATCATAGTAACAAGAGTAAAATAGAACTATGATCTATCTGCTATCTCATCTACCTCGGAAAGGTCAGCCTTTCTGTCTGGCAGATTAAAAAAATAACAACCCTTCACCATTTAGGAGGCTTTTGCAAAGCTGGGAGTAAATTGTTTGATTCCAAAAGTAAAAATGGGAAGTGATTTATTAACAAGCATGGGTTATTTTTGTTAGTTTAGCAGCTTTTTCAAGAAAGCTGTGTTTATCTCTGGCAACCAGTCACAGTTGTATAGCCTGTCTTCCTTTACATACATGCTTTTCTAAGAAAACTTCAAGAGCGCTAGAGTACGTCAACAACCACGCACTTCCATTTTACAATAAATTGCTAACTTCTAGAAAAGAAACTGTTTCAGAGTAATTTGGAGCACAACACAAACTTCTTTGAAGATCTTCCAGGATAAAGAAGAGACAAATAGTTCTTCTTCATATACATTTAGTATGTCCAAAAGTGCTTGAAAAATACATACAGAGAAGAAATGTAGACAATTGGCAGTTGAGTGCAATACCTGGTTTGCCAGAGGGACATTTCAGCTATGCATTTTTTTCCTCAAGGCCCATGCCAAAGATCAAGTCAGCCTTACAGTGGCATTCACATTTTGCGGACAAAGGTGTGTCACTTGAAAATACTAAGCCATCTTTTTCCTAAATGGATGGTCACTACCCAACTGCAAAGTATTCATTAGTGCCTGAGTGCAGGGGTTAATAAAGGAATGAAAAAGGAACTGTCAGTCAGGAGCCACACATTCACACAGTGTTCTTTTATTTTAGCCAAAGTAAGCCAGCTTTGCACTTCCTTACCACTTTGAAAATTGTACGTACCTTCTGAGTCAGTTCAGCAAAGAAACAAATTTGTGGTGCTGAAGAACACACAGTCACTTCTATCCTAGAGTCGCTGAATCACTTGCCTGCTCCTGCTAGCTAATAGTAACTATTTTTAGTTTTACGGTGGAAAATTCTCTCTTGGTGGCAATGATATTTCAAAACAGTTTGCAAGCAAACTGTTTGCCTGCGTGTCTGATGTGCGCTCAGAGGCTGCGCTCTGTGCGCACGCCTTGCTGCTCGCTGCTGGCGATCCGGGTCAGCCTCGTGCAGGCGATGCAGCATTTGCCGGCTCTTTCCTCACCACCTGTAAGAGTTGTGGGGTCATGTTTGTAAACACTGCAGCCACGTGCGTGAGCACATGGTGGCGAGGCATCAAAACCAGCCCAGCGGCAGTGGAGAGGCAAGCCTTGGCGCAGGACCGATGTCGCTAAGCCGGCTCGCGCCAACTCTCTGGCCGGCACACTGCCCTCGTAGCCACGTGGGACACGCCGGCGGGTTGTCTGGAGGGCAAAGCGGCACACGTGGACGCGTGCTAGCGTTGGCGGTGTCAAGGCAGGTTTCTTCGCTCAACTCTAAGCAAATGGCAGGGCTCTGAATTGTTCTCAAGTAAAACAAAACTCATTTCTGCCCTCTGAAACTGGAGCTGGTGTGGTCCCTCAACACAATGCAAAACTATGGCTGTTAGGAAAGAGAATTGTATAGGGGCACGTTGCCAACGTTTCCAAAAGGACTTCAAGGACAGATAACCGAGACATCATGTCTGTAACAGCTTTTTGCTGGCTTTGCACCGGTGAAATTAAGACCGGTTTTCAGGCGTTTGAGGAAGTAACTCCTAAATTATTCCTGTTTATCAGCAGAGGTTGCACAAAGCTAGATATGGCCAGCACAAACAACAGTCACAGGTCTTTCATTTCCTCTTCATGAGAAATTAGCAGATACGGCCACCCAAAGCCTATGGAAAGTTTCATCTCACCCTGGCCATGCACTCCACATGCTTGGAGAGGAAACACACTGGAGGGGGGAACAGCCCCACACCGGCTGTCCCTCCCTCCTCTACCCCGTCTGTTTCAAGTGCAGCTGTAAGTCTTTGACCTTTGCTGGCAGAGCTGAGAACAGGACAAAGAGTTAAAGTGTTACCTGCTGAGCTTGCACTTCTCAGGCTAGAAAGCCAGCCGGGGCTGCGAGCAGGCGTGCATGCAGCGCTGCAGAGGGGGCCGGGAGGGAGTGAAACAAAAGGAGAAGAACAAACAGTGCACACCCCGAAACACAACAGGGGAAGAGGCGCAGAAAAATGCCTGTCTTTGAAGAGCAGGGGCTTTTCTGTTTGTTTCTCTCTGCGTAGTTCTATCTGGTTGTCTGAACTGAAGGTACAGTAGATATATGCGTCCTTGAACTCTGAACTCATGAGAGTGGCAAAAAGTAAGTCAATACAATTTTAGCTGAGCTCCTGGCAATAAGCGCGCGATGTCTTTGCATGCCCCAGCTATGGGAGGCCATTTAATACGGCAACGCACAGCTGTCCAAACCTCTTTCTCGCTGTATACCAATGGCCTGCAAAAACAAAGCAAAACCAAGGCAATCCTCTCCTACTGATAATGCAACTGTGGTTTTGAACACTGGCTGTCTTGAGCACCTTGTGTTTCATCAGGACTCGTCTCTTCAGTCTGGACAGAAAGGGGTCTCCAGGTTGTTAGTAGGAAGCAGAAGAGGCGCGTGTTCATTTCCACAGGCTTTCTGAAACCCTGCCCTACTGTAAATGTTACCCAGTTCCCAAGCAGCGTCTCTGGAAAGCAGAAAAGCACCTTCCTCACTGCTGCGTGCGTGTCTAGCTAGCGCTCTCCAGCGCTACTACTCTATCGAGCAATAAAGTTTCTATTTTTGACTCACTGTGGACGACCTTGCTCTAAAACCCCAGACTGAACACTGCCTAAACATAAAATGAGCAAACTCGAACGCGCCAGCGGCCTCCGTCAGCGCTGCATTTTGCTGTAACTGCTGCGGGCGAGAAACGGGCTGGCACAGAGCACGCTGCAGCAGCGAGGCCGGGCCGCGTGGCACCCGCCAGCCGTCACCGTGTTTGTAAACACGACGGCCACGTGCACCAGCCACGTGGGGCCCCGACGCCAAACCTCAAAACTGTCAGGGGACGAGTGAGAATGGGGGAGCGAGGCAACAAGCCTCCTTGCTGCCTCTCTGTCTTTCTCCAGTGCACTGTGTGGTGTGACTGGATCTATAACCATGGCAGGGAAAAATCCACCTGTCCTTCATGGTCAACTGCCTCGGTCAGCATCCAAGGGAACGCTGCCGAGCTAAATTACCCATTGGATTTTATTTCTGAATGCATTTCACCACGGCTTGTATCAGAGCCTCTGAATGCTCTGGAATTACTCGGGACAGGTTCTCAGCTCAGCGCATTACGGACAAAGCACGGAGCCTGGGATACGGCTGCCCGTGGCAAAGAGCTCCAAACAAAGACCAAAGAGAGGGCATCACACTTTGCTGTCTCCAGTCCAGGCCTGTTACACAGAAAGCTCCAAATGCTGCTTGAGTTGCGTCACCTGCACGGGTCTGTACATCCCAGCTCCACCAGAGAGACTTCTGACAACAAATTTAAGCAGTTGGTTTTTTGTTTGTTTGTTTTTGTTTTTTTTTATTTTTTCCCCCTCCTTCTTTGAGCTCCACTACCAAGTATGATGTCACTGTGAGGGTTCGTGAACCCTGACGAACCATTAATTGATAAAACAGATCAAACAGAAGTTGTGTGGTAGGTTTGGGCTGGTGTGCAAAGCAGTCTGCAGACTGTGGGAAATCTTGCCTGAATGAATAGGAGGATCAAGGGTATTAAAGGTTAATGGGAGTTACTGGAGTACCTACTTACAGAGATGACATTACTCAACTCTGTCCCACACACTGCAATTAACCAACACAACATACTATTTTTAATTAGCTCATTGTGAGATTCTGCTTGTTTGTTTGGAGGCGCACAGAGACATCTGCAGCGCCAGTAAGACTGAGATAATACCCTTTCCTGCACCCTTTCTCACTTGGAGTCAGGGGTTTCAGCAGTGCTGTAGACAAAGCAGTACACAAAAGCAGTCCTCCTCCCTGAAGAGATAAACAGCAGCATTCAAGATACAGTTTGCTGGGTTGTTTTGGACAGCTGCTACTGCTTTAAAGGTCCTGAGACTTTTTTTTTTTTTTT
>VXAV01005855.1:81868-109974 GCA_013399715.1 Alectura lathami | reverse complement strand
TTTTCCCCCTTATTTCCCTTTTCCTTTTCTCTCCATAAATCAGCAGCGCCCACCCTCCGGTTTCCTCCAGAGGAAGCCCTGTGCCCGCAGCCCACGTGCGGGGCCAGGTGGGCATCTGGCAGCGCAGCCGCTCGCCTTCGCGTGCCTGTGGAGCGGGGGCCCTGCTGCTGGGCCCCGCTGCCCCCCGGTCTGTGGGGGATGCTGGTGCTTGCACTTGACCTTCCCTCGCAGGAGGAGCGCCCCGAGCAAGCCCCGCTCCCCCCAGCAGGCGGTGGACCCACCGTCCCATCCGCAAGTAAGGGGCTGCTCCCGAAATGCCGCCTCCGTGTCCCCATGCCGAGCTTCTGTGCCAACTACAGCAGCTCTCTGTAGGCTGGCGTTTGGGGGATAAAAAGGGGCTTTGGGGCACTTTTGGGGGCTTTCTGAGGCCAGGGGATCGGAGGTGGCTGTGTGTCCCGTCCCCCCCCGCCCCCGGGGAGGCTGAGCGCCTGGCCCCGCAGGGCGGCGTGAGAGCAGGGAGCTTTTGAGGAAACCCGAGTGGTCGCAGAAGCAGCTTGCTTTCCGCATCACGGCTTGCTGCCCGGGGTTTGGTTTTGCTTCAATTCCTGCGAGGAGTGGCCCGCAGGTGCCAGGTTCCCCCGCCAGCCGCCGTCCCCCGGCTGCGCTGCAGGCACGCTTCGTGTCCCTGCCAATGACAATTGTGGGGCTGCCCGTGGCTCACCCCCCTGTCCTTAGGAAACGTCCTTAGGCTGCTTGTCCTGCCCAGTATGGAAATGCACGGGGCTCCCAGACAAAGGTCTCTGTGTTTGCTTCTGCGGAACAGCCCAAACCTTTGCAAATAAGCCCGGTCCGTCTCTTTTCAGAATGACACAAAGAAAGAACAAGGTCTCTGCCAGTTTTACCACAGGCTTTTTGCACCTTTGCCGCACTAGCTTCGCTCTCCAGCACTTCAAACTCTTTAAGCCTGCATGTGCATGAGGTCCTGGCGTCACCTGTTCCCCCGGCGTGGTGAGGACTCGGTGCGAGGTGCAGCTCCGCGGGACGAGTCCTGGGTGCTCCTGCTGCCGAGGAGGGCACGGCAGCGCCGGGTGCGTTTCTGCAGTTTGCACAGCCGGCGACCCCTTGCTGCTCTGCTCGTGCTCCTGTGCTCGAGATAAGGGAGGGAACATCTCTGCCCTGCACGTAGGAGTGTGGGAGAAGTGTGCGTTTCTGAAATGCTTCCTGTCATAGGTGTGGTGCGCTGCTCTATTCTTTTTCTTTCCTCTCGTATTTGTGTAGCTTCCCTGCCCTACTGACAGCCCGCTGCAGTCACTGGGCTGGATAACACCCATGCTGAGTGGTGATGAGTGATCTGAAAAACCCCAAACCCTCACCCTAAAGGAGCTGGGGGGAAAAAAAAAAAAAAAAAAAAAAAAAAAAAAAAAAAAAGCAATAAAACGGAGCAGTTGCTTGTAATGTCTCAGCTTGAAATCCTAAACCTCAGGGCTCGCAGCCCCATGCGGCTGGTCTGCTAAAAGTCTGTAGGATGGAAGTAGTGTGCTGCAGATCGTGCGTCCGCCCGACCTGGTCCCTGTTTCTAGGGGCAGCAGACTCAGGCTACGGCCTCCTGGTTCCTGACGAGGAGCAACATTTGTCAGCTTTCTGGGATCACCTTCCAAAAGAAGCCAGGGGCTGGCCGTTGGGCGGGATGGCAGCCTGCAGAGGCTTTCAGAGGCTGCTCCGTACTGTGTCCCTGAATGCCGCTTGTGGTCGATAATAAGTTAAAGGAGAACGAGTGATGTGGGGCATCTCCAGCTGCCAGGGGGACCTGCCGCTGGCTCCCTGCCTGCATGCCAGCACCTCTCTCTCTGCCATGCCAAGACTGTCACCAACCAGACGTCCCACTTCTGAAGGGGACCTCTGAAGCTTAAGGGACATGAGTTTTAGAGGACCTGAGTTTTAGGGGCATTTTCATGAAATCCAGACACTGAATGCTTCCCTATCAAGTCAGTGACATGCTTTATGAAATTTGCCCTTCCAGTCCCACATTGCCTTGCTTTCCATTAGTAAATAAGACCACTAATACCCTTATCAGCAGAGGGATTTGGTAAAGATAAACAGATTTGTTTTTTAATTCCTTCAGAAACCATGCCAGAGGTACGGAAAATAAACAGGAAGCGCTTGGAGTCCCGGCGGAGCCGCGGAGTGGGATGTGAACAGCACTGCAGGGACTGGGGCAGATGTGGGCAGGGAGGGCACAGCTTATTTAGGAAAAGCAAGCAAAGAAAACAGGGGTTATGTTTTGCAACAAAACCGAGAAAGGCTGTTCTTCATCTGACACACAGGAGGAAGATTTATCAAATGAGTCTGGAGGCAGATAGAAAGGGAGAAGAGCCGAGGGCACTCAATCAGAGGGAAGGCGATTGCCCAGATTGCTAAATTCTGGCACAATGCTGAGAATCAACCATCCAGCATCTGCTGGAGAGCAAGTGGGAGAGATGCAGGGCAGGCAGCAGCAAGGCACAGCTGCAGCTCGTGTGCCAGGAGAGGGATTTCTGGCAGGGACAAGAGACCTGGCACTGGCAGCTTGGTGGGGCACAGTGGACAAACAGGACTTTCAGAGCAGTCCCAGGTGGATAACGAACAGAAAAGAAAAGCCAGGTTACCACATGGGTATGGAAAGTGAGAAGTGGCACTTGCTGGGCTATACACATAGTTAGGGGCAGAACTTCCATCACATTTTTCGAGGATGCCGGAGAACGGACTGAATCTGAGATATTAAAATGCATATTGAAAACACCTGACTGGTCATAAACTGAGAAGTGACTTGGAAGGAAGATGCACTTTGATTTGCAGAGACAAAGCCAAGCTTCAGAAGTATTTTAAATGTCTAAAATATGATAAAAATGCATGCGTATGAAGGCAAATTAGGGAAATAAGATTGCTATAGATGATACGCAGGAAGGCAGGAGCACTGAGAGTACTTGCTGGAAGGCTGCACTCGTGCGGAGGGATGTGTCCGGGTGATGCTGACAGGCTGGAGAAGGCTCAGAGCGGACCTGCCAGCTCGCCATCATCTCCTGACCTTGTTTTTGGGCTCAGAAAAACTTGCCTCCCCCCAAGAGATACAGGAAAGTTCAGTCTGTTCATTTTGAGATGGGGGTGGTTCAGATCCCGGTCCTCAGACTGGGAGGTCAGGAGAGCAGCTGGTTTCTGCAAAGGGCAGGGCTCAGATTAATAAACGCGGGCGGGACGGGAACGGCGAGGTGCGTTTGTCTTTCACATCTAGTCACCCATATTAATCTGCTCTAATTGCATTAACGGGAACGAAGCAGCGATGAAACCGGCGCTGGCTGGAGCCGGGCCTTTCCACGGCTCGGGGCGTCTGTGTGGACGCCTCGCCCAGGGGAGGGCCTGTCCTGTCGCCCATAGGTACCTCTGCGTTAGATTAGGGACACAACGTGTGCACATCTGTATGGAGATGATCTGTTTGGTGTATTTAAACTCACTGATAGCAGCAATTCGGGACCTTGCCAAAACAACAGGGCCAGGAGCAGCAGATGGGAGCCCGTCTAACCCAGGAGGGCAGTTTGGAGAGGGGCTTCCTCTCGGAGGGATGCAGCACGAGCCGCTTGTCTCCTTTCGGTGCTTTCTGCTGCAGTTAGACAGCCCAAGAGCCTATCGTGTCCTCAAGGTATACTGCATCTCCTGAGGCAACGCTGCTGGGTAGGAAATTGCCTATAAAATTTATAGGATTTTAGCTCATCCTGTTGAATGGGCAATCCAAGGACTTGATTTTTTTTGTTGTTGTTGTTGTTCATTTCCTCAATGTATTTATTTAACATTAAGGTGTTGAGAATATATATTTATGAAAAACCAGCCATCAGATAATCAGTAAAATCACTGATGGCTTCTCCCAGTTCTACAGAGAAAGCATTGCTCTCTGTGTATCAAAGCCAACACAAATCAGCCCAAACAACTGCGAAGTCATTACCGAAGGCTGTGGGTTCCAGTAGTCCTAATATGAAGCCTTCTGGTGCTCTCCCTGGAATCGCCTGCCTTGATTGCATCCCGTTATATCTGCAATCTGCTTTCTGCTATTGGCAGATAGGCTGACAGCCACTTAAATTCTCATTCCAAAAAGTCAGAGAGTGCTTGGGTTAGGGGTTTTTCTTCTGCTGGTGTTTTTTTTTTTTTTTTCCTCTGGCAAGAACATGAAGATTCCCAAAGGGCAGCTTGGGGAAGGGTTTGTTCCTCCTCCTTTCCTCTGTCTCCCTCCTCTCTTGGGTTTGCTTTCCAAGGAGAGAGGGAGAAAGCGATGCTGCTGCTCCCTGCTGCAGTCAAGCCTTTTTGGGAGTTTTCCTGGCTCATGGGAGAATCTGGGGGGCTTTGATCTGGCTCGAGGATAAACTCAACCTGTCCTGGGAAGGAGAGGTGCAGAGGAGGTGTTGTATTATGAATGAGGGGTTACTCCTCCTCAAGCTCCTCCACTCCTAGCTTTGTACTTGCAATACCCTCAACGTGAAGTGAGTGGGACAGGGCAGAGCCCCGTTGTGCACAAGGAAGGTTTTCCCTTTGCTGAGCTCTCTGATTGAGAAAAAATCACCTGCTAGTTTTAGGAAGACTGTAATTCGCAAGGTAGTGGGGGAAACTGGAGAGGAAAAGGAAAAGCTGCAGAAATTACATAGCTTTCCTCCAGGAAAGCAGCAAAGAACAACAACGTCTGGAAAAGAGGTGGTGAAACTCCCTTTGCTGTCAGGACTGAGGTGTCCTGGTGCTGTTCGGGAGAGCTGGGGGAATGTGCCCTGGTTTTGAACCCCAGTGCTGGAGGGCACTGGCACTGACAGCACCATCGGAAATGGGAGAAATGTATACGTACCTGTATAAAAGCACACGTGTATGTACGCACAGGGTTTTAGCTGGATCATTGGCTGTTTCCCACTGTTCACAGCCATCACTTCTCCGAGTCAGGGCAGGTGGGGATGATTCATCCCCGACATCAGCGCGATGCTCATCTGCACGCTCTCAGGCTAGACAGCTTTTTTTTTTTCTTCTTCTTCTTCTTTTTTTTTTTTTTTTTTTTTTTTTTTTCAGTCCCCAGATGATTCATCTGCTCATGCTGACACTTCAAAAGCTTCAGTCCCCAGGGCACTGCCTTCTGCAGCCAGGCTGCTCGGCAAACCTGGCCACCTCTCTCCTCCCTCTCTGCCGTCTCAGCTGCTTGTGCTTGTTGCTTCTTATTTGCTCACTTTCTTATTTGTGCCCCAGACTGAAGCACCACAAAAAGCTGGATCCAGTCAGTGAACAGTGAGGAGGAGGAGGCACTGGGGCTGCAGAGAGCCCCACACTGCTCAGTAGACACCTTTGCACCTTTATTGAATACCTCGAACAATAGTTTCCTAGAGTCCACCAGTGGATGTGCAATCTGCTTTCCCTTCTTCTTTCACAGCTTGCGGATGCCCTCTTTTCCCTTCTGAAAACAGGAGTGCTGTAAAAACCCTGCCTTCCTAATTGAATGTGTATGCAGACTCTGAAGGTGCAATCTAATATAATTAATGCTAATTAATTATTACATGGTCAAACGAGCAGGAAATGCACAAGCAAGCTCAAAAAAATTAATTATATGAAAATAGGATAATCACCTGTGTGTTCAGATACACATTTATCTGAGCAAGCATGTACTCAGCATTTTAAAAAGGACACTAAAGAAAAAAAAAAAGCTGTGAACAGAAACAATTTCCTAAACTACTCTCTGCTGCATATTAAAAAAAAAAAAAAAAAAAAGTGAAAAATAGTCAAAGTTGTGAAAAGGAGTCTAGTTTCAGTGTCGTCAAAGGGGAAAATACTGACATCATGCTTGTGCAGCACCCAGCAGCACTTGTTGTGCACTTGTGTGCACAAGGCAGACATCTGTGTATAAGACCAGAAAGGTCCAAGTGCTGAGAGCGCTCACAGCGTGCAGTGGTTTGTTTTGTAAGCCATGGTGAAAGCAAGATGCAAAGGCTGGTGGGTAAGTGTCCGAAAGCTGCAGGACGGGAGAGAGCCGGGACAAAACAGTGCTGTAGCATTGCCAGAAGCTGCCTCAGTGACTGCTGCATCCAGACATGGGCTAATTTCAAATGTGCCTGCAAAGTTGCAAGAGCCACCAGGATCCAGATTTTCTTCCCATATTGTTGTTCCCTGATGGCCTCCTTTCCAAGTAGTGCAAGTGTAAATATGACAGGGAAAAGGCCTGGCAGAGGGGGAATGGCATTGTATTGCTAAAACCCACACCAGCGCTTCAATGTGAAGAATAGTGTTGTTTGAGGGACGATGCTGAGCAGAACTGCAAAGCATGTTTGATTCCTTCTCGTTTGTTACTCAGACTTTGGGGTTATTTCTCCCCGGCGCTTTGCTCAGCTCTCAGTCCTGACCCATCTGTGCCTCTGGGTATGGAAAAAATGACGGGAGACCTCCACAGCTGGAGTTCAGCTAGCAGCTGCTACCCCAGAGCCTTCGCTTATGGTTCTCATCAGAGTGGGATGTGTTGCGGGATGCCGCAGTTTTCATGCAGCTGCATCACATGTTTTGATTGGGCTGTGGCTGGAGGAGAGTATCACGGGCAGCCTGGTGAGCAGCACGTGGCCAGGATGGGACATGGACAAGGGACACCCGTTTTCTTACCAAACAAACCCATTTTATAGCTCCAGACCCAAACCATGGGAGCAGAAGTGAATACTCCATGCACATTGGTGGCTGCGGTCAGTTCAGGCATTCAGCTGAAGTCTCCTCTGCTTGAAGGTGTGCTGCTGTAGGAGCACCACGATGGGTTGGTGTCCATCACGGACAGTGCAGAAGTCTGCTCCAGGAGCCTCAGGGGGTGAGGGGGTCAAAAGGAGCCAAACTGTAGCTGCTGTGAGAGGCATTTAAAACACAGAAACCTATAGCCAGCATTCCTCACTTTCTCCTTCATTCTCATCCAAGGATTCTGAGTTCAGATGTTTTAATGAAAAATCAAGCTATCCAAATGTTTTCAAAACACAATTGCTTAGTGGAAAAATGTGATTTTATCCTAGAAAGAGTTTTGATTGTAAAATCCATCCTAATCCTGGTCTGAAGACTTGCGGTGCCAAGACAAGTGTGCTGATCTGCGTGCACCTTTCCTCCGAAAGGCAACAGGGGAAGAAGGGCAACAGAGCTTGGACCTTTCCCTGAGGAGAGCATCAGTTTACTGTTGATTCCTGTCAGTACAGAATTTCTTTGGAGAAAAAAGAGGAAGGAAGGAGGAGCCATCCTTTGAAAATGGTGATCGCCTGAATGTTTCTGGGGACCTACTCTTGCACAGAAGGCTGGAAAACAAACTCTGCATTGCACCTGGAGGCATAACCAAGTCCTTGGAAATATGTAGCAGCTAAACTCTGCTCTCCAAAAGCAGCAGCAACGCTGATTTGGGATCCATCAGATAGCTTATCCAGGCACAGGCATCAAGTCTACCTCTGTGAAGTGGATGGATGGAAGCGTGAGAAGTGTGCGACTTGTGTCAAATTAGAAATAATCAGTTAAGCCAACAGCGGTTCCAAGGAGCCACAGTGGGCCTTTTTCAGTAATTGATTTTTTTGGGAGCCCTGCAGATAGAGCTTTTTTTCCCATACATATAATGGATCTGTCCCCTGGTGATTAACTGAGCAATTTCTGCTGCAATTACATCCTCTCTGAAGTGACAGCGTCATGGCTCAGGATGCACAGCTCCAATCCCTACACCGTGCACTTCACCCCATAGACCATTCCCAGCCCATCTCCTTGATGGGATGATCCCCGGTCCTGCCAGACCCTCCATGCTTGATCCTCTGAGCTGCCCACCCAGGTGCAAGAAGGTTGTTGCAGCTTCTGCAACCCATGGTGCAGGTTGCCCCCTTGACTCCAACAATTAGCAGAGCACGATCAGCCACTGTCAGCCTCAGCGGGAGCTGCATGGGCACAGCTCTTCCCAGGAGGAAGCTGTAAACCTCAGCATGTACGATGGAGACAAGTCCTCATGGCCACTGGCCAAAGGCAAATGATTACAAGCTAGCAGGGGCACCCACTTCCTTCAGCTTCTTATAAACCGGATAATTATCCTCTGGCTTTGATGCTGTATCATCAGTGCGCTGTTGGCTTGTCAAGTTGGCAGGACCCCGTGCAGTCTTAGCAACAGGAAATTTCTTCTGTGAATGCTTAAAACTTCAATAATTATTTATTGAATAGGTAGGACAAGAGCCAGAACATAGCAGAAATGGGAGCAGTTTCCCAGGAGACCTTCCAAATTCTTTGAGATACTTGCAAGTCCAGCTGTAATTAAAAGAATAGAAAATCTCCTCTAAAGAGCTCTTGGCTATTTTTCTTGCTCTCTCTCTCTCCCTCATTTACCTGTCCAAATCTCTTCAATCTGCCTTTATTTACTAAAGTTAAGGAAACCATTTTCTTTTTCAAGCTGAACCTTTCCTGAATGATCTTGGTGGAAGAGGTAGAAGAGAATACACATCACAGCACCAAATTTATTCCAAACAAAGGGAGCTGTTGCTGCTAGTCCTGAGACAAGCAGATAAGTCCAGTAATTATAGATAAGTGCTTTTGTTTGATCTGTATAACAATTTCTGCATTTGCAGGTAATTTCCCTTAGGCGTCCACAAGCAGGTGGAAAGAAGTTCTTATACAGGCTGTATTTTAATTTATTTCCAATTGACTTCTTGATGAGCAAACAAACAACTTTCATTTTTAGGACTAAACCTTTTCTGAGACTTTTTATGAACTGAAGTTGTGATTTCTTTTTAATATTGTATTTTAGGAGTTCTGCCTTTTCCCTAAAGTAAATCAGCAAATAAAATGAAATACTCTGTTGTTTCATTTTTGATTTTCCACAGTAAGAAGAAATTCAAAACACCATGACATCTTGCAAGCCTTTATTACAAGCTAGGGCCCAAAAGTCCTGCTCACGATTTGTCCAAACTCTGCTCCATGCTATACAAACTCCTCCCTAGAAGTGAGAATAGTGTGTGAATAACTCAAAACCTTCATTTTCCATCTTTCAGATTGCTGTGAAAGCCCACAGGGACACTTTGCAGAGGTATAAACTGAGACACAAATGCCGTAGTAAACCCCACACGCTTAGCGATCTGACACACAACTAGGATTTTAAGGCTGCTTGCAGGAACGTTCCCCTGGCCAGGGTTTTCAAAAGTGGATGCAGGCTGTAGCCAGCTCCATAACTAAGCAATGAAGTCAGTTGTTTGATATCCCAGCTTCAGCTCCCTGAAACAAAGTCAAAACCGTGGGGCAGGTTGATAAGCTAGCAGTATGGCCCACACAGTTGTTGAGAAAATGCTCTTTGTTGCTGAAATCTCCCCACTATATTTGTGTGTCTAGGTGACTGTGAGAAATTTCAGAGGTTTCTGCTGGGGGAGGATGTATTTTCTGATGTCCAAAGACAGCGCAATAGAAGGCTGCTTGAAAACTTGATGGGAAACCGTTACTTTAGTGTCGCCAGGGCAGATGTTCGAGAGTGCCTAAAGCAAACCAAATACACCAAGCTGTGTGCCTTGCTTTTCCTCCTCTTCTCTGTTATTTCTGGCTCTGAGGGCAGTGGTTTCACTACAGGACAACAGCGTTCCCTGCTCCTACCCTGAAAACGTGGGTAGCTGGAGGCTTTGCCATTCCTTTTGGGGTGCTAGTGCTGGGGTGTGGGAGGTGGCAGTGAGAGCATGGCCCAAGGAACTTGCCTGCTCCGAGCAGTCCTTGGTGGCCTTGTGGGAGCTGCCCCCTCGCGAAGGGCGCTCATCTTTTGGTGGCCTTGTGGTTGCACCCCTTCGTGAAGGGTGGCCTCCCTTTGTGTGATGGCAATTCCAGGCCTCTGGTGGTCAAAGGAAACCTCAAGCTTGCCAGTTCTGGGGCTGAAAGCCACTTCTGATTGGAATTGCAGTGTCCTGAGGTCCAGAGCAGAGATGAAAGCTCCAGGCAGGACCCCATGCTGGCTGAGAGCAGGGGGTCTGTGGAGAATGGTCTCCACGGTGTGACAAGGACGTGTGTATTCAGGTGGCACTGCTCCCAGCCCCTAGCTCAGTCTCTCACACTGCAGAGCAATCTGGCCTGTCTCAGCTGAGGAGCACTGCTGCTGGTGGGTACTGAATGAAATCCATTCTGGACCGTCACACCAAAGCCCATGCAGCCTGGAGGGAAGGGGACCTCAGCTCAGGTGCCCAGGAGCTCATGCCCTAGAGCATGAGCCATTTCCTGTCTTTGCCTGGACTTCATCTCAGCACCTCCTGGAGAACGAGGTGCAGCAGAAACCTCCAGACCAGCTAGCATGAGTTTGTTCTTTGGTGCTGCTAAGCTTGAGGTTTGCTTTGACCACCAGAGGCAGAAAATCGACAGCCAGCCCTCGTGACGGGGCACTACCACAAGGCTGCCAAAGGGTGACCACCCTTCATGAGGAGGCAGCTCCCACTGATCTTTAACTGATTCTTTTGTGTGTATCTGATGCAGTTTCACCAATTCTCATTGAACTTTCCATTGTTTTCTCCCTTTGGACACTTTCTGGGGCCAGACAAATGGAGGGTGACATCTCCTACTTAGGACCAAAGAATAGCTGGTGGGGTAATGTTTGACAGCGTAATTGTGCCTGGCAGAGAAGGAGCACTGGTGTTTAATTGTGAGCCATGTTAGTGTCAGCTAGGTGTAGAGGGAATGAGTGTCTAATAAGTATTTGACACAGTTCATTATCAGTCATGGTAGATTAAATAACAAGACATACATTAACTCATGTAATAATTAGCTACCATCATATCAACTTGATAAAAGAGTACCATTAAGTAAGTCTGACATTGTATTAATATAGTCTTTAATTTTTAACATGGAAGATTAAGGTAAAGCAACTGCCAAGGATTGTATTGTAACACCTTTTCCAGCTATCTTGGGGTAAACATCTTTTGGACAGAGTTAAGTTTTCCTGGGGGTGGTTAACGCTAACTCCTACATCTGGCATTTTTCTGAAGCCTTGGGTATTTGTATTAATCCCTCACTTCCCTCGCATTCCTTTGGGAAGAGTGGGCTAGGCACGGACACCTGCTGCAGCGACAGAGAAGGCAAGGCGAGGCTGTGGGGAACCACTCGTGGCTCAAGTGTCCTGCACAGGGGAGCACCGCAAGGAGGGGGGCAGCCAGAAAAGGGCAGCCTGACGTCTGTCGCAGGCTTCCTCTGGGGGCTTCAAGCTCTTACTTCACCTCTTTTTGCGTCACTCATCAGTATAAAATAGGATTATCAATCTTTGTTTTTCCATGGTGTGTCACTTGTTATGTCACAGTGCTGCAGGGCTGGCAGCCACAGCACACGTAAGGTTAACCACGTTTCCAGCGCTGCTCGGGGAGGTGTGAGAGGGGAGGTGTGAGAGCTGCTCTCTGTGCTGCCCGTACAGCTTTTTGCTGGCCACGCGGAAAGTCCTGCTTTACACTGCCGCGGCATCAAAGGCAGTGTGTGGTTTGCAGGTGGCTTGAACTGGTTACGTCTATTGGGTGTCCTCTTCATAGTGAGATACTGGTAGGAAGTGGGATGAGAAACAATCGCTTTGGTTATGACCGTCATGTACAAATCAGTTGTGTGCGTCTTTTTTCATTGATTTCGCTTTCGTTGTTGCTGATGGACTTTCTTGTAGTGCTGCCTTTTTGTGTCACTGGGGTAGCGCATGACCTCCAGCAGGACTTTTCCTCTTTGGTCCTCGCTTCTGGTGTGACAAACGTGCAAAATAACACAGCTGGGGGAAACCTCAGTCAGCGGTAGGTGGAGGAGCGTGTTAATGCATGTAAAAATATTTTGGTGGGGTTTTGGTTAAGGTTTAGCAAAGCCAGATTAGTTTCAGAAGCTAGATTTAAGTTCTTTCTGGGAAAAAAAAAGTGTTAGGAGATGAGTGTTTGCTTTGTAAATAGTTGTTAACTGACTTGAATACTGATTTCTGCTGTTTATTTTTGGGCTAGCCATGCTGTAGAGGGATTGCAGAGACCTGTATGAAGGGAACTTACTTGTTATACTGGTGCATTCCTTGCAAAATATTGCAGTAATGCCAATGGCAAATATCAGAAAATAATTGTGGGCTCTGAAAAACAAGTCAGCTTCAAAGCTCAGGAATAAAAGGGGTATGTTCATATCCCTTCGGTCTTCATTTACTTTCTCTATTTTGAGACTGCTGTTTATGTTTGCAAGGGCTTTTCCTACACTCATAAGCAGTCTCAACACATTTTTTGTTGTCTTGAAAACCAAGTTTTCATGATATTACTCAGCTGAGTGTCCAAGGCTTTAAGAAGAGCAAATATGATAAGATACTTCATAAAATCATGGAAGATGGCAAGCTACGGTGTTGTTTAAAGCACCTTTTCTAGAGAAGCAAGTTGACTAGACCACTAGGGGAGGAAACAGATAGATTTATTCTGAAAATGCCATTAACAGTGTTCATGCAGGAAAATGAACTTTTGATGGGAGGTGCTAATTGTTATTAATTAAACAACTTACAGATCCTATGATTAGTATTGACCCACAATATTAATACAGTAAATTTCTTATAGAGTGGGCAAGACTACCATATGGGAAATTGAATAAGTTAATAAATCAAAATTAATGGATGTCTGGAACACTTATAGTCATTAATGGAACTACAGTCACTTCAAATATGTAAAGGGAAGTCCATAAAGGCTAGTAAAATTATCATGGAAAGGGATTTTTTGGGATGTGGTGGAGATATTGACAACACCAGAACCCATGTTGGGTATTGAATGGGGTGCCACCAGCGGGAACTGGGGGCATTGCTCCTGGTGGCTTTCTCCAGGCTGCTTGGAGACTGCATCCACACGGTGTGTGGTGTGCACCTGTCCGCTGAAACCAGGGGAAATTAATGGCTGCAAATACCTCTCGGAAGGAGGCCTTTGGTGTGATGTCCTCCTGGAGATTTACAAAGAATAAGCAGCCCTTAATTTAATAAGCCCAAACCCAGAGGTGCTGCTGGGCCAAGAGCTACTTGTCGCTGGCATTGCCTTCGCTTTCACACCACGCTCCATCTGCATGTCCGCTTTTGCTGCCATCGTGGGAGGGCCTTGTAGTTGAAGAAGGTTATCTTGCTCTTCAAAGTGAACGCATGGGTCGTGGTCACCTCTGGAAACCATGGCTGCTGGCTTCTGACGTGTGGGGACAGGCACACAGGATGCACACAGAGCTATTTTTCAGTACAGAGAGGAACACAAACCTGGACCGAAGTCAGGGTGAAGGGGGTGATACGCTCTGCATTTGATCTCTCTTATTCATGTCACACTGCATTGTTAGTGTATGTGAAAATGCAGTGAAGCGTTAACACACAATAACCAGGAAACTGAAGATCTCCAGCCATTTTGTGTCCAGAAGCAAAGTTGTATTCTGTTGCTGAGGCAGATTTAATCAACAGGAACCAGTGCTGGAGGGCAGTAAAAGATAAGCAAAGAAATTACTCCCAGAGTCGTTGTAATTAAAAACATCTGGGTGATGTCAGCCTGCCTACAAGACCATTTTCATGAAGAGTTTGTGAGCACTCCTAAAATCCTCTTACTAATTGACAACATCAAGCCTCTGCACTGCATGCCACACTTTTTTTCCTGAGTGAGTGTGTGCGTATCTGTGCGATATTTATGTGTCTGAGTATTCCCACGAACGCTGTTTCCCTTTTTTTAATGTTGGAAAAGCAGTGCCACTTAGAAATTTACAAGGACAAACTGATGGCCAGACTCTATAGCAGATGGAAACGTTTAACAAATTTCTATATCCATTGGAGAGACTTACCACAGATGTATCCTACCCAGAGACTTCAGCCAGGCCTATATTTGGACACAGGAAAATGGTGTTTTATGTGAGATTTTTCTGTTTGCTGACCCTGTGGAAGCGGAGGACCTGTACCTCCAGATAACTGTCTCAGAGCCAGTGGGACAGGTGGGCATGGGTTGTTGGGTACGGATAGTATGGGATGTGCAGCAGGTGTAGATTGGAACTGGCACTGCTCTGCTTTTATCCAGGGTGGGGAAGAGACAGGTTGACTGTATTGGCCATAGCGGGAATTTACAGGATGTTTTCCCTTTCTGAAGGTAAGACTTTCTGATGAGGAGGGACTGATATCCTTAATGGCCAAAGAGGTTTTTTACTGTTGTTTTTAGTTATTAAGTTTGATTGATGACCAGCTATTTTACCATTTGTAGGTGTGTTGACTTGTGTTGCTCCCAACCCAAAAGCTAAACTTTGCAGCACGTTGGCTTGTTTTACAGTCTGGGTGAGAGACTGTATCCTCATTAAAGTTAATGAGAGACTGTCAAATCAAAGAGAGCTGGAGCCTTTTCAAGATGCCCTCTGTTTTATTTTATGGGATTCCATGTGGGGGAATGAATGGACACTTCAATGAAAACTTGCTGCCACTACAAAGATCGGTGTGGCAGGAGACATTACGGGTGACTGTGAGCTATTGCAAGAGCCGTTTTACAGCAAAATGTCACCAACATCTCCATTAATGGGCTGGTGCTGGAAATTTCAGCTGCACTAAAATAACCTGGGGTATTGTTTAGGTGTTTTATCAGACTGACCTAGTCTCCTTTTTTCAGGCATCTATAACATAATTGTCATTGTGGTTTCTACGC
Organism: Alectura lathami; assembly: GCA_013399715.1. Taxonomy (NCBI): domain Eukaryota; kingdom Metazoa; phylum Chordata; class Aves; order Galliformes; family Megapodiidae; genus Alectura; species Alectura lathami. The sequence continues at coordinate 95,347 of VXAV01005855.1, read as the reverse complement.
ATGCTACAAAACTTTCTAAAACTGCAAATGTCTTACACTAGAAATGGAGTTTTCTCTGCATAAATGTCTCACTGGAGCAGAGAGGGCTTGTGCAGTCTTTGTTGTACAGAAGAATATGATTTTTTTTTTCTTTTAGGGTGAGGTCATGTAATAAATCCCAAGCTTGTTCCAACCAGCTTTATGGCTCTCTCCAACAGACGGCATCATCCTCGCACCCAGCTCTTGTGAGAGCAGCCCTCAGTGTATGCTGGGAGCACCACTCCCTCTCAGAGGTGCTGTGCTGCAGCTGCCCTTGGCCCGGCCACATCCTGAGCTCTTCAGCAAGCCCTCAGGCTGTGCACTCCAAAACTGCCACGGGCAAAAGAAAGAAAATAGCAGCCTCTTTGTGGATGTTTTAAACAAAAGAGAAGAGCCATGCTCTGACCTCGCTGCTGCAATGTGTTCACCATATTGTTTCCATCAGCCCTGGCAAGGCTGTGTTTTGTAAAGAGCATAAATAGCAATCCCACTAGCAGGGACAGTTTTGAAGATTTTTTTTTTTTTCCCACAGCTTGCAGTGCCTTGAAAATATTTTAGTAGGGTTTTTTTTGTTGTTGTTGTTTTTGTGTTTTTTTGCTAAATAGAGATTTGTTTTTTAAAAAGAAATCAAGCTGTGCCATCTGTACCCAGATCTGGCCTGTGTGTGCCATCTCTGTCACTCTAGAGAAGCTGGAGATCTCCAGAAGTTTGGATGCTGACTGCCCCCTGCTCTGGCTGCTCCCAGTGTGTTTTTCTGAGGGTGTCTCCATAGCCTGTTTGCTTGGTTTGCTAAATATTTTTTACTGCCTACCTTGTTAATAAAGGAGTGCTTTTCAGGGCTAGCTTTTAGGAGAGAAGCAGACTGGCTCTGCAGGCTGCTGGCAGCCCTACCCACCCTACCTCTTTCAGCTTTAAAACACCTTACCCAGTTGAGCACCACTGATGGTCATATTTTGAGGAAGCATACCAAAATGTTTTTAATGTTTGATTGGGTAAATTTGAGCACTGAGCACTTTAACCCGCAGAGCACCCTCCTCACCTGCTCCCTGTGCCTTTTAGAGTTGTTTCTGTGAAGGACAAAGCATAGCTTGTGCAGTGAAACATAAGTGAAACGCCATGTTTTCCACAGCATTGCTAATAGACGAACAATCGTTTGGTAAAAGGTAGCTGGGGCAGCAGAGAGAGGGGCAGAAACCCCCGAGGGCAATTTCCATTGGTGTGTGCAGGCTCTTCTGTTACTCTTATAGCCCTGGTTATCTGCAGTGGGAAGGCGGGGGGCCTGCACTGCTCTGCGCTGCCAGGATGGCAGCACCACAGGCCCTAGGCCTGTCGGAGGCCACCATTACGCGTGCCACAGAGCTGAGCAGTAAACACACAGTCCCTGAGGGAGGCTCTCAGCTGGCACAAATTATCACAGCAATTAATGCCCTGTTTTGTAAGTATGACAATTTACACCAGATGATAATCTTCCTCCTGGCCTGAAAGAATTACTGATTTTAGTACACAATCCGATAAAGCTGGCTGTAACCGCAAACTGCTGTGATTTACATGCTTTGCTAAAACCCCGCTTCTCTTCCACATTCTCTTGATTTAAGAGCATTAAATGTGAGGTTTACCAGCTCTCCCTTCTTTACGATGCACACCTGTTGAGCACCCACCCTCCAGGTGCAGCTGGCAGATTTGGGGGGCATTGCTCTTCTATTTGAGGGCCCTCTCAGTATGCTCTGGGGGCAGCCTGGCTGGGTGAGGGTTGCTTGTGTTCTGGGGATCTTGCTTGTTTTGTGTTGGCTCCCTGCTAATGCAGTGCAAGTTTGTTGCTCTGGGGAGTGGGTTTCATACTTTTGATCTTGGCTTAATGGTTTGTTCAAAAGTAGCTGCTAGTCATGACTTGAAGTGTTTCTGCAGGAATCCTTGGAAATAGAACCAAAATGGAACAGCCATCCAGCTTTTGTGGAGTATTTCTTTGCCTGAAGGATGAAGAATAGCAAGGTCACTAAGAAACCCTTCTGGAGCTCCCCTCTGTACAGGAGCTGCTGCTGTAGTGCTGTCCTCATCCAGCCCCTTGGGGTATGTGAGCATTTACCTATCACTTGTTAATACTCCCCTTGGGCTTCTGTGCATGAAGACATCATCATGTTCTGCTGTCTCTCCAGATGCAGAGATGAAGGCTCTTGGGGAGCTATAAGCTTTTGAAAAGGTACACATGGAGCTTCAACAACATCCAATGGAGGGGTTTAAGGATTTGGTTGTGGTTTTGGGTACCAGAATTTTTCTTCTATAGCTAAGTGATATGTTATTTGGGTGTGGGGTACTACTGTCCCTTCTTGTATACATACACCCTTAAGCCTATGCATTATGCTGTCACAACTTGTAGGAAAGAGAGATGCTAATGTGTGTTCCACATCTAACACAAATGTGCATTAAGCTGAATCCAGGTCTAGCTTTTAGCCTGAAGATGTTCTGGATTCTATTGTTGTTATGTGTATGCAATGGAAACAGGGTTTCTTTAGCTGGGTATGCACTTCTAGGTCTTGCAGGAGGTAGGCATTACAGTTATAATAGTGGTTATTGTAATTTCAAGGTAGGTGATAAACTTACTGCTTAATCCGTCTCTTCCTTAATTAGACACTAAGGGTATCATCACTATCTGCAGTAGAAGGAGACATAAGTGAGATAACCATTCAAAATCTAAAATTTAAATTATCCTTTGTGAGGATGAGGGAGATTGTTTAAAAAATAATAAACTCTAGTGATTTATGTGGTATCCTCTCTTCTTATCAAAAAGTACAGATTGAAGTTGCAGCAGCTTTAGTGGACCCAATGGAGAAAAGTCTGAAGTTTAATCCTAGCAGGCATTTTAAAACTATGAGAAGATAAAAGTATAGATTTTGAAAGGCAAAATGGAGTGCTTAATCTTAATCAGTTAACAAAAGGCCACTCCAATAACATAGAAAACCTAATAACTTTGAGGAAAGTGTGTAAGTCATGACTGCAGCCTAAATAAATGGTGACAGTGAGACCTGGAGGGAACTGTGAGTGGGGATTTTGGGGTTGATTGTGCATTGGACATTCTCCAGGAGAGGAGGTTTGTTGGCTGGGTAGCCTTGCAGCCAGTGATTTACCTCCTGAGCTGATGACTGGTTTCATATCTTCAGAGCTACATGAGGGAACCTGAGCTGTGGTCTCTCCTCATCTGGGTGAGGAAGTCAGGAAGAAATCTGTGGATGCGAGGAGGGAGAAGACTTTCTGCTCCTTTCAATGTATTTGCTTGTAAGCTGATCTAAGTATGAGCTTTAAGAAAGTCCAGGGATAGGGGGATGGCTGAGGAGGCCATGGACAGGAGAATCTATATGCATCCCTGTGATGGGTCAACGTGGTGTTGGAAGGTGGCTTCACTCTTATGATTTTATTACGATGGATTGCTGAACACACTGTTTTTGTCATATTTCCTTCATGTCAATTTGCTGGAAGCAGTTATTTTATACAGACCTTCCAATTAACTAATTCTGGTTCAAGAAGCCTTCTGGGTGCTGGCTTAGAGATCTCCACCCAAAGCGCTGGGGCCTTCATAAAAGCTCTGCAGTCTTTCCTGTGGCTTCTGGTTTAGTACTATTAGTACTGTGTACTTGGCATCAAACCCATGTGAGCTTCTTCCTCAAGGAGACTTTGAATAGGAAATAAACTGCAGGTTTTGCAGGAGAGAAAGGAACAAGTCAATCAGCTCAAAATTTCACACAGGTAGCTTGCAGACCTTGCTAGGGCTGTGCAACATTTAAGAGCATGTGTTTGAAGATGGACAGTGGCTGCAGTTCATCCTTTCCTGCCTTATTTTTCACTGTTGGTACTTCATTTTGATTAAAGTACTTTCTATGTCAAAATCAGTAGATAGTTGGATTCTGAGTACATCTGATGCAACAGTTAGCTTTAAGGAGAAGTAGGTTTGCATCAGGGATATTTTTAGCTGATTTGCAGCACAACAAGCAGCTTATGTCTGTGGCCCTAAATGTGAGTGACAGAGCCTTGTCACTCATAAAGTCTTATCTGATGCAGAAGATTTCCTCCATCTGGAGCCTCTCTGTTCTGCCAAGTTGAGTCCCACCACAGAGAGGCTGGGAGAGTTGGATTGTTAAGACAATATCCTTAGGATATTATTAAGCCTTATGCTGCCAGTGCAGTAAAATAAAGCACTGATTTACTGAGCTATTTTTTTCTCCTGCCTGAAAATAGTTTTTTTTTAAAACAATAACAAAGGTTGGTTGTAGTTACAAAACCTAGACATAGTGAAACTGCTGCATGCCCTGGAGGGAGGGAAAACCCCTGTCTTGCTTCCTTCCCCCTCTGCCAGGAACAGTGTATATAAAACTGATAAGCTTTTTTAAGAAAAACCCCATAAACAAGACTGAAAACAGCACGTAGCAGCTCCCTGAGATATCCTAGGTGGCCTTGGTGTGCTGGCTGAAATGGATGTGTCCAGCTGGGCTTGATCTCTGCAGAGGAACAGCTGTGGGTGGAGATGTGCTGGGCAATACAGTCACAGATTCCCTGACACTGATTCGCTCTTTTTTTTTAAGGGAGCTACTTTTAGTTTACATTGGCTTTATTTGGATCAAATCTGGGATGTGTATTTCAATTGATCCACACACCACTTTCCTGATGAGGTATGAGTTAGTGCCTCTTACTCAGACCAATGTAATCCTCTGGCATTCTCATCCAGATGAGGGTATTAAAAGAGGAAAATCAACATGATATATAGAAGGCAACTTTACAGGATCCCCATTTTCTCCAAATTTTGCAGTTGGAAAAACTAGTCTGTTTTGTGCTCATGGTCCTTTCAAGATGCTGAGCAGCCCTGTGGACAAGGGAGTGTGCTGGTAACATGAGCTGCTTGGCAGAATTAAATATAACAGACTCCTCCAGCCTCCACATCTCCATCCAGGTGCTTGACAGCAGTGGCATTTCTGCTTTATTATGGATTGTTTTCCCTCTGATCAGCTGTTTTTTCCCTGTTTGCTGGAGAGATTCAGATATGCTTTTTTGCTTTATTGAGGCAGATGTGGAGATCTTCCTATTGCTGCTGTGGGTGCTCAGCATCACCACAGCCCCACTGGGCATGGCTATCTGACTTAAAACAACTGGAGCTGGGGAGACAACAGGGTCCTGGGGCTGCTCTGGCTGTGGGTTAATCTGCTCTGACAGCAGAGATGTCAAGGCGTCTTTGCTCAATGGGCCAGGGGATAATTGGGTTTAGCATCTGGGGCCAAGCTGTGGACCTTGTGGTGAAGGAATGGGTAACTGGGATTTCCCCCCTGTGGGGGTGAAAGCTGATCTGCTTCTTGCACAGAGGTTTGGGGTGATGAGTCAGAACCTGCGGACCCATCCTCACAGTGGATTCCCTTTCAGTGTCACCCTCTTCTTTTTGACTTGTTTTCCCCCTAATTGTTAATATCAAAGGAATATTTTTAAGGAAAGAATCATATAAACTGGTTGTGTGGTTTTTATTTTTTGTTTGTTTTGTTGTTTTGGTATTGTAGTCCTATACAGCATTCCTAACAATCCTTGGAAAATAGAAGCAAGACAAGTCAGAGTGAAAAGATGAAACAATTACAGCAAGAAGCAACTTAAAATGCAAATTTGCCTGAGAAACTACAAAAAAAAGCACCACCCTAATTGTGGTGCTCTCATCTTCGCTTCAAAAGCTCTGCGTGCTACCTCCTCCCTTCGGGACGGTCTCAGCCGCGGCTGTGCTGCCACACTCTGACCTCTGCAGCGAAATACGTTTGACCCGAAATGAAACGGAGGAGGGAGGGGAAGGCAGAGGCATGGCAGCTGCCTGCTCATCTGGTGTCTGCCAGAGAGATGCAAGGCATGGCTGCCAGTGGGCCACTGAAGACCTCCTCATGTCATGGAGGTATCCATGCTTCGTGGTCTCATGCAGGCTGGCCGTTTGTGGGTGTCTGGGTAATTTCTGAAGCTCTTTGTACTATTGGCTTTCACAATGACTCCATGCAACCTCTTCCTGTGGTTTCAGTCTGAGCCAGCTCTATGCATGAACTTGAGGTGCCCCAAGGCTTTCTGAAAGGCAGTGAGGTGGCTTCAGCAGCGCTGAGCTCAGCAGGAGGGGCTGGCCCCAGAGCAGCAGTCCTGCTGTTAAGGCCATCTGCGGGGTGACCCAGTGCATCCTTGCCTGCTGTGGGGGTCCCTATGTCCCCCCATACCAAGGTGTACCCGAGCATGCCTGGGGCTTTGCTGCCTGCATGCTGGCTCACAAATACAGGCACTGAAGAGGGGCACACACTGTGCCCTGGTATCAAGAGATGATTCTCTAAGGCTGGAGTGTGCTGTTGGTCTGGAGCTGATATGCATGCATGACATTAACTCAGCCTAATGCTGGAGACTGCACATTAATGTGGGAATTTTGGCATGAACACCTACTGACAACCATTTTGAGTTAGGTTCTGCCCATCTCATTGATGCAATTGGTACTTCATAGAACAAAGGCTCATGCTTTCTCTGTAGATGCTAACACAGTACCACTTACACTGTGACCTAATGATGCTAGTTCTGTTCATCATTTCCATGCCTCAAGAATGCTCTTGCAGAGGTTGCTTATAGAGCCAAAGTGCATGGCATCCTCTGTTTGTCTAAGCCAGCTGTGTCTCTGGTGGCAGTGGTGTGACCCAAATCTTGGAGCTGTGAGTCAAGGGCTTGCAGGCAAGTTGGGGAGCTGCAGCTGCTGGCCACGATTTGGCAGTGGCAGGGCTGAGCAAAGGTCATGTATTTCCATATAGCAGTGTCATCATGAAAAACTTATTGCCTCTGACAACAGTGGAGCTCCTCTGGCTCCTCCCGTGCTGATGGATGGGAAGGCGAATGAATGAGCTTCTACCTGCCTGCGGGGGGGGGGGGGGTGGAAATCCATGACAAAACCCAGACCAAGCTCACCTTGTTTGAAGGGTCTTTCCCAGACATGTTGGGGACGGGACAGTGCAGCTGTAACGATGGGCTGAACAGAGGCTTTCAGTAAAACAGGGATGTTTCCTAAATGGCCTCCTTTAAAGCAGAATTGAGTGGTAAGTGGGAATGCTTCCCTGCAGGCTGGCAGAAGGACACAGTTGGTATCACACGTTTCAGCAGCTGGCATGTTAATGAGGCCATTTTTATTGAAATGAGCTAAATACTATTAACATTTGTGGACTCCCAACTGATTTCTGAAGCATTTATTGAACTTCAAAAAGTGCTTCAAGAATCAATTAAAAATAATTTTTTAGATTTGATAGAAAGAAGACCAAAGAATATTCTGCAGGCACGTTTACACTTATCTGAACAGATCTTACCTTTGTGTAGCTGACTTTAAACAATTCCCTCTCCCCTTTTTATTTTTTTCTGTACTCTAAATAATGGTTAAAAATTTCTTTTGAGAAAGTGATAAGGTAGCTCATGTCCAATGTGACTTTGTGTCTGGGACTTCTGTGCAGGAGGGTGGGCAGTGCGTGGTTGAAGGAATATATGGCTGCCACCACAGAGTGGTGACACTGCCATTTTTGCCAGTGGACCTAAATGTTTAAATAAAATGTTGTCAAATCTAATATTGACTAGATACTAAGATAATATTAAAATACTCTATTCTGTAGAGGAAGAAAGCAGTAAAGAGCTGTCTGGCTCATTGTTGCAGGAGGAGCGGGTGGCAAACAGCTTCTGTTTCCCCTCTCCTGTGCAGGTCTGGAGACCCACAGCACAGGACAAAGCGCTCTCTGCTTCTCCCGTGTCTCCACTGACCACATGAGAGCTGCAGCCAGCCCAATATTTAAGGTGCTGTGACAAGCCCTAGCACCTTCCAGACTGAGTCAATTATTTGCCCACAATGATGAGTATTTTTTCACTGGCTTCTTTTGGAGGAGACAAAAACAAAACAACTTATTATATAAATGTACCTAGCGGTGGCTTTTTTTTTTTCCCCTCCCCTTCTTTCCTTATTTCACTTGAATCCTTTCCCAAGCATTAAAAATAGCCTAGCCCAATGGAAGGAGAAGGCAAGCAGCAGAAGCAGCTGGTCATGGCTCGTTGCTCTGAATATTGCATGAATGACTTAAATGCTAGGATGCTGGACAGTTTCATGGCAGCTCTGCCCTGAATGCTTTATGTGCCAGGGTCCTCACCCTGAGCCCAACTTCTAGGTGGCCACCTTTGCTGTGGTTAATAGTGCTGTTTGGTTGGGGTGGGATTGTCCCCGGTAGTCAGCTGTGCAAGAGCTGGCTGGGAGATGATGCAGCTGGAGACCTGCATTCAGCAAGGAAACAGGGAAACACAACTGATAGGTGTTGGAGGAGAAGAGGGTAGTGGTGGGATGATGGTATAAGTGAGATGAGACTTGTTTAATACTTCAGACCTATAATTTCCCTCCTGTAGCTTAGTCTCTATCTTATTCCTGTCACTCCCTCCCCTGACCAAGTCTCTGCATGTGAAATGGAGAAAGGGTGTTTTAAGGAAATGAGTCAAACACAAGAGTTTTTATCTGGGTTCCACTCTGATGTTGCAGCGCACTCAAAGCAAGAACAGAAAAGGTTGAATGCTTTTAGTGTTTAAATAATTAAGTATTGGCACAAATGAGGCGTAAGGACTGATGGGGACCCGACTTAGTGCTGCCTGTGTAGCAGTGGGCATGATGAGATGTGCAAAATTGGGTAACATGGGGCTCTAGGTTTTAGTTAACTTGTATCTAAGCACCTTGAAATCCTGTGGTGCCACAGCATTCTCCTGGGGGAAAAAAAAAAAAAAAGGGAAAAATACTGCTTTAAATAGAAACCTCCTTGCAGAATTATAAAAAATGCATGACTGAGTAAACATGAACTAAAAGGGCTGAATTTATCATTCCTGTAACTTTGATAGAGCTGATGCTATGGTCCGCATCTGTGTGGGTGAAGTCAGTGTGAGCAGCAAGGGGTTTATATGGCATGGTCACAAATGTTTGCAGGTATTCTGCTTTGCCACCAGAAGCCTGTTACTATTGTGCATGCTTTCAGTACCGTGTGTCACATCAAACACCAAAATAGGACAAAGGAAGCTCAGCTTTGTTAAAGGACCGCATATCAAGCATTTATCATAAACACCCCATCTTGTGAGGCATTGGGAAACTCTGCCATCTCTTAAATTTAAAGAGCTCACTTCTAGACCATCAGTGTCTAAAGCAAGAGTCTGAACCTTATTTCTTGCAGTGGGGAGGTATAAAGGGTTGGTGTGGGTGAATTTTTTTTTTTGTAAGTCACTGTTCTGGATCCTTAGCAAAGTTATTGTTGTGCTGCTGTTTCATCAGGAATGCTATTGCAATTTTTTTACTTCCCTGTGAATGGCAAAAACATAAAGAAAGCTGGCATCAATGATTGTGCTTTATAAGAAAGGAAATAGGAAAGATGAAATGGCTACATATGGCAACATGGACAGTTTCCAACTGAATGGGGGGAAAGAAGAATCTGATTTCTCTGCAGAGCATACAGAGAATTGAACTGTATTTTTATGCAAATGCCATAGAAAATGCAGCTCAGCAAAGGCTGTTTTCCTACTGTTGGCTGGAAAACACTGAGTGCCTGAAGACTTGCATTTTCCCCAAGAACTTCATGAGAGAGAATATAAAGAGGTAATAGAGCATCTAAAAACATGCCTACCACTTCTTAATATGCAATTTTCATCTCAGGAATCAGCTAAGAGGAGGAAGCACCACTGTGCCTTTGATAAGCCTAACTAGTGATGCTTTTCCTTCATGTCCCAGCAGTGAGCACACCTGAGGGCTATTTGCAGCGGCCCTCCAAGTGGCCAATCTGTATGCCACTAGGCAGGGAGGGAAGGCTGGTTATCTTGCCTTTGGGTAAAGTGTGAATGGATGGGATGAGTTTGGAGGAGCACTTAAACTGGAGGAGACCCTAAAGAGACAGAAAATATCTGGCTCCGCTCTCACCAGAAGGAAGCACACTTCACCTCACCGAGTTATCTGGAGCATTGTATAGGGCCAGAAGTAATCCACTTTTTAAATGACTGAAAATGCAGCAGGGCCACAGAACAGCACAGATCACTTCTGGTCATGTTAAGCTGCCGTGGTTTAAAAGTTTGCTTCAAACATATCAGCTTTGATCAGCTGGATGTCTGGTTGCTGTAAAAGGGAAAAAAAGGAAATCAGTGCAGAAGACTGCAATCGGGTATTTTTTTACTCAAACAGTTTGAGTCCTCTGATATATCTTAATCTTTAGCATTAACTTTAGTACCCCTGCAGTTATTTCAAACACCTGTTAAGAGGGGGGAAGAAAAACCACACATTTTTTATCTCAAAATGTGTTAAAAACTGGACAGTTCCTCTTAAATAACACTGCTCTGCCTCTCCTACCACAAAAAAACTCTTTTGTATGTCACTTGTGGATAAATAGTAAAATGACCTGTTGGGATGGCAACATCATCCTCATCACAGATACGAAACTATTGTGAGAAACGCTGAGGCTGAGAATATGAGAATAAGCATTTCTTTGCTGGCAGCAGACATTGAGTTTTGCTGGAGAAACATTTTACCAAAATGCTTTTTATAGCAGTACCTCAAAAATGTTTTCCTGTACTTGCAGGAGGGAAGCAGTTCAGTGTGTATTTTCTTTCCTACAGTCCCTTTCTTAATGCTACTAAAGAAATTGCTCTGGAAATGAGAGATGACCGTATTTTGACCATGGGCCTATACTGCTTCAGGGATGCCCGCATTACATCACTGGTGGCCAGCTTAAGCCAGAGTGCTTTGAGGAAGTTGACAGTTTCCTTGGTTCTTTGCCATGGGATAATAAAGGAAGCTTACAAAGAGGGATGCTGCTGTAATTACCTGAGTAGCACCAAGAGTCTATTACATTCAGAAGGAGGTAAGAAGCCACGCTGCTTCCCTCCAGGTCGTGTCCCTCACAGCAGATGGTGGGATGTGCCAGGGCCGTGCTGCCACGCATTGAATTGGCAGGGGCTGCAAAACCCATTGTTGCACTTCACAGCTGGAGTAGCTGAAGATGTGTTTAGGGCAAAATGCAACCCATGAACACATGAAGATGTGTTTAGGGCAACCGCTAAGCTTTGGTGTAGTGCGGCTCTCCTTGACTTCCCAGGCATCCCTGATGCTGTGTGCTTCCTGTGCTGAAATCAGGCAGGCTCAAAGCCTTGTAGGAAAACAGCAATTTCAGCCTGGGGCAGGCTATGATCATGTGCAATAGGGTGGTATGGGTGATCTGGGGAAAAGGCATGGTAAACAGATCTCAGTGATGGTTGCTTATGAAATAGAGGTTAAAGAGGGTGTGATGAAGGGATGTGCTGATGGATTGCGTGCATAAAAGCTTGGAGCAGGTGTACTATGTGGCCCCAGAAGTTAATAAAAATGGCTTAATCTTAGCAGACTTTATGTCAGGCAGTGATAACCAAAAAGAGAAGATAAGAAAACGTGCCGGTCCCAGCAGGAATGAAGAACAAGAATGGGCATCGGGCTGCCTCCCTAGTGAGCATCGCTGACTGCTAGTAACTCAGAGAGCTCCCACAGGGTTTGGCCTGTGATTTATTTTCATATGGGGATGTCACCTGGGCGATCTACCAGGGGAAGTGTGTGGTGTTGGCAAGCTGTGCTGATGCTTTAAAGCTTAAGGTGCTGCTGATTTCAAGCTCGCTGGGTGAAGAGGCTGGTATGTTGTGCTTTGTTTCAATCATGATTACAGCACCATGGGCTGATGGTTTTTCTGGGGTTGCTTCTTCACAGGAGCTATGGGTTTTAGTTTTTTCATGTGTATCAGCCACCCAACTGGTTGGTAACAATCTGTAGAGATGAGTACCAAAGAAAACTGAAATCAGTTACTATTTAAACACTTATCACGCAGGGGCTGGCCCTGCAAGTCCTGGAGCTGTCTGCGCCTCTGCCACTGCCAAATCCTAGGCTGAAGGAGGCATGAGCTCTCCTGGAAGCCCAAGCTTGGGGATTCCTGCAAGTCTCACTTTCCATTAAAAGAACAAAGTTTCCAGCTGCTGTGATAGCAAAGAAAAGGTTGAAAATGTAAGCCTGAAGTATGCAAAAGCAACAGAAGCAACTATAAAGTAAATGATTTTTTTTTTTTTCCATTTAGTCCTGTTTTGAACTACTCCTCCTTCCTCCAGGAGGCTGATTCAGTCTTCTGAATAGATTGTGTTGGCAATACTGTGTTTTTGTTCCACAAGGGGTAACTTCAGAGATTTTCTTTCAAAACCACTTTGCCCAGTTTAGACATCTCTTAGAAAAAAATAAATGAAAAGGAATTTGTAAGAAAAATTAGTGATCTGCTACATAAATTTTTCACAACCTCACACACGGATGGAGTGGGTTTGTAGAGCTGCAGAACCACAGTGACTAATAATAGTAATGAAGGGTCTGATTGTATCATGTGGTTAAAGATAGTCATAATACTCTAATTGTCTTCATCGTTTTCCCACTCCTTGCTGTGACATCAGCCCGTCCCCAGACCATTACATCCTGCTCATGGCTCTTTCTTTGTTGATAAATAATGAGTCACTATACTCCTTGCTCTGTGACTTGTGCAGCTGCATTGCCAAATTTTCCTCCCTGCAGATTGAATCCCCCTTCCCAAGGGTTTAGCATGCCTTGAAAATTGTGACGTTCATCTCGTGCCTTTAGCAGAGGGTGAATCAAGGATCTTGCTGGATGCCTCATTCTAGGAGCAGGCTCATCTACAGGAAGCTGTGCTTTTATTAAGGCCAGAACACCACTGTGCACCGATGGTGCAAGCCCCTGTGTGCCAGTGCTGAGGCGTCCATGGCTGTCCTTGTAGAGCGCGTTGGAGCCAAGGCCTGAGCACTGCTGTGGCTCAGGGTCCAAACCCTGTGCTGCATCTCCAGAGCTCACATGTAAACAGGTGCACGAGGAACTTGCATGTTTTGCCCACAAACTAATGCTGAAATCAAAACTCGCTCTCCAGCCTGCTGACGTGCTCAGGAAGCTCTCCTAAAAAGCTCAGTGCGAAATCCAAAGCAGGTGCTGAAAGGTAGGAAGCAATGTGAGGAAGAGTTGCAATGTTTTCTAAAAAAAAAAAAAAAAAAAAAAAAAAAAAAAAAAAGACAAATGCTTGCAAGGGGTGTGCGAGTGTTTGACACTGGGAATGTGGCAGAGTGGGGGCTGTGTGAGGCCTGGCACTCTGGGCAGTGGGTTTGCATAGTGGGAAGATAAGGGTTTTCTTTCTTTTTAATTTAAAGATGTGGTCAAGTATGTGGCACGGCAACCTTCTGCTGCTCCAGAGCTGTTCAACTCGTGTGAATCCCTAGCCAACAGATCACGCTCGGTGCAGGATGCCTACTTGGTACGGGTGAGAGAAAAGACCCGAGGGTACAACAGAGCCCCGGCGAAGCAGGATCCTTTCCTCCGGATCCCTGCCGCTGGTTCCTCGCCCGGTGATCTGGGAAGGCCGCCGCCTCCTCCTC
>VXAV01005855.1:18473-79664 GCA_013399715.1 Alectura lathami | reverse complement strand
CCTAAATTTTTTTTTTTTTTTTTTTTTTTTTCATTTTGTGGTTGTTTGAAGTCCTGGTTTTCCTTTGTCATCGCGTCTTCCAGCTTCTTCATGTTGGTTGTCAGGTTCCTCTTCACAGCTTCACTTTTTAGCTGCTCTCCTCCCATGCAAACATTGCCCAGACAAAGCTGCTGGTAAACTTTCAGCGGGCTTTCTACCTCTTCTGGTTTTGCATCTAGGGCATTTAGTTTGCTTGTGATCCATGGAAGCAAACTCTTTGATGGGCTGTAATTTGTAGAATATCGCATAAAGACTGGCCAGTGCCTTGTTCTGCATGTAACAAAGGTCTGGAGAAAGAAGTTTAAATAAGCGTTTACCTGTCTACTACTGTCTGGACTTACGTACAGTCTGGGGGGACTGGATTTTATGATCTGGGTTTGACCTGAAGACTTATGAATTCTTCCTGTTTTTGTCATTCTGAGCAGTTTTTTGTTCTAATTTTGGTATATGTACTCACATATCTGTTTTCTCTAGAAAATGGTATTGCTTTGTATTTACCACCAGCAATTCTGTTTTTTTTTTTTTTTTTTTTTTTTGTCATTTTGAGCAAATTTTATTCCAATTTTTTAATATGTATTTATATAGTAGGGGGTGTCTGTTCATATTTACCAAAGCCAGTTCTACTGCAGAAGCTCCTGAATCTGATTTAACTGGTTCTGTGGAAGTAAAGGAGCCAACTGCCAACCCAGCTGGGCCCGGCAGAGCTGTATGAAACCAGTAACCACTGGGGTTTCCAGGTGCACCCGCTGCCAGCCACTCTAAGTAACATGCTACACAGGCTTGTGGGGATGTGCTAGTGGCATCTCATGGACTTTCCTGCCACCAGTGGAAATCTGTCTGTATCTTTCATCTCACACAGGCATCACAGCAGGAGCAAAACCAAAATCAGCTTCTGAGTAAGGAACTGTGGCTGTGGTTTCATCTACAGGAGAACAAAATAAAGGGGACGGTACATACAGCGGGTAAATGTGGCTACTTGTCTGTCCTTCGGAGGGTGGCATTTGGTTCTCCCTTTGTGGGGAAAAAAAATTGGCGATCACGTTTTTTGATCCATAGTGACTGAGTGGATGAGTTTTCTAACTTGAAAACTTGTCTCTTCCTTTGTAGACAAGAATTTGGTTACTGGGTCTCTCTGCTTCAGACTGTACAATTCTTCCTGGAGTTGGACCTAGACAAAGGGATACTAAGCAGCAGGTTTGCTGAAGAAAAGAAATTTTCAGGGAGGCTGGAGCTGCTTTGGTGTGACATGAAATTTAACAAAGGCTTATTGCAAGGCAAACAAAAAAACAACAACAGAATCACAGGGAGAAAAAGAAAGGTTTAAAGAAATGATTTAATTTTGTGTGGTATTTTTTTCCTTTTCAGGTCAAAAATAGAGAGCAGAGGATTTAATACATGAAAGGCAAACATTTCCTCCTTTGTTTTTTTTTTTTCTTAGCCATACTCCCCACCCCCTTTAGCTTTTATTTCAAGTAGACTCAACTGAATTTTTTTCTACCCATGATTGTTTTTTGTTTGGCCGTTGAACCAGATAATCCAATATTTGCACAGCTCTCCCTGGAGCTGCACAAAGAGGTAATGCTGTCATTATGATAGGTAGACCTCAGGAGATAGCGTGGAAGCACGGGGTCTCCTAGCAGAAGCTCCCTGGCCTTTAAATGTTCGCTCAGATCTTCAGGATTTCCCGGCAGATCTCTGGGCTGTGCTGTGTTAGAGGGGCTGGAGTGGTGAGCGGTCTATGCTTTCCCAAAGGAAGGGGGAGGAAGGGTGCTATTCAGCAACAGGGCATGGAGTTCCTGGACTGTTCATGAGTGTTTTTCCTCTAGGGAAGGATAAGGCTTCTAGTACTAAATGGCAGGATTTATTCCCGTGTATATTTGAGATTTATTTTATTTTAGTTTGTGTTTTTTTATTGTTCTGAAAACAGAGTTATTTATATACATATATGCCTCGTTGTTATTGGTTCTTGCATAAGTCAATGTACCTCATTCTGTTTGTACAAAAATATTTGTTCCTAATTAAACTCGCCTTCTCTTGTTTGCACCAAAACATCCTGGGTTCATGAAAACTGCTTGACCCATGAAACTGTCAGCGGGACAGATGACTTTTTCATGTCTATCAGTTTGCACGTGGAAATTCGAGTTTTGCTTCTCTGGCTTAGACAGTTAGTTGTAAAAATTGTCAGAGTAAATGCCCAGTGTCATGGTAAGCAGCCGTAGGTTTTGTGCTTGTGAAATTTGTTTGCACAAATACTCTAAGCCACCAAATTCCCCACCCAAACCTGCCATAGTTGCTCAGATCTTCCAACAATTACAATCTAATTAGACCCGGCATTCAGAGTTGCCTCCAGCACTTGAAACAAAAGTAATTTAGCCATAATGAAAGTGGTGGATTGACAGCTCTGGAGGCTGAACTCAGTTCATCTGCAAAACATACCCAAGGTGGGAAAGAGCTACAAGAATCACCGCAGTGACTGTCTGAAGGGCTTGACCCCTGCCTTGAAATGACAACCTCCAAGGGGTGAACATATGGGTAATTCTCTACAGGTCCCTCTACTGTCACTGCTGAGAGTGCTGCTAATTACTGGCAATAATTAGTGTATTGTCTGTGGTATGAATGCTTTTCCACTATGAAAAACACCTGATTCATTGTACGATAACAATCAAATGGCCATCATGTAGTGGCAGTGTTCAGTAAGTTCAGAATTATCCTGAGTTTGAACCACAGCTGGTGAGGTGAAAGGCTTTATCCTGTTACCGGTCCCCGGAATCGTTCAGTCTAGAGTGTGTGAGGCACAGGGCTGTGATTACCAATTCATTTCATAAAGGCCAACCATTTAAAGTTCGCTCAAACTAGCAGCTGCTTGAGGAATGAAAAAGCACTTGGGTCCGGACAAATATCTTTTTCTTCTTCTAGGTTAATTTAAGAAGGAAAACAACAATTCTTTCTCATCCTGACAAATGAGACTTTCAATCAGCATTGAGCTATCGTTGCAGAAGGATAACCTGTCTTTGCTTACTTGACATATGGGATTCTTCTACTTCCAGAGGTGGAAGTCATGGTTAGGCTGAAGAGCACTTGACAAAATAAGCTGCTTCATGTGACCAGCCTGTGAGAGGAATCGTTTGGGTTTAATGGGGAGAGAAGAATAGGCAATCCGCTGCTTTAGGAGTTTTTTTGTGTGGTGTCGCTGGATTCTTTTATTGCTGTTGCTTATAGCCACAGAGAGAGACAAGAAAGATGTCTCCTGCTTTCCTCTCTCTCTCTGTCCCTCCCCTGTTTCTCTCTCTTCCCTTTCCTCCTGTCCACTGGTTTCATAGGAAGGACCTCCAGTCAATTCTGAAATCTGACAGGTCTTAGCTTTCCTCCAGATGCCGAGTTCGAATACTCCGTACGGCAGGAGGCAAACCTTCATTCAGTTGGTGGTAGTATTACAGCAGGTATTTTTAAAACCACTCATTTTCCATAGCTAATTATCTCCTTATCTGCTGAGTCAGGAGGAAAATCAAAATCATCTTCTGTTTTAGATTATGTTTTCTTAGGACTGATGAGAGAATTTGGGGTGACATTCTCAAAAGTATCCAATTTATGAGATCAAAAGACTGTGGCTTTTAGGAGCATCTGTTCCTCAGATGTATTAGGGACATTAGAAGACGATACCTTCGGTTTGGCATAGATAGAAGATTGCTGCCTTTATTGCCATCAGTGTACAGGGTAGGATCATCACTTATGTTTTCAGATGAGGCTTCGAAAATGATCATCTGGTACGTTCTAACTGGAATCCAAGTTGCCCATAGGGCATGTTTCAAAAGAGTAAGAGTTGCACTAATAATTCCACTATGTTCTTTTCTTTGTCCCTCTGCAATATATTTTCCTGGCAACCACAATCCGCTCCAGAGAAGGAAGAAGGTGGTTTGGTTTTGTGTGTGTCTGTGTAAGGCATTTGATTTATGCTTAGGGCAGCTGGGGTTGTTTTCTTTTCTGCAACACTCCTGTGTGATCCTCACGTTGCTATTCCCTATTTGAAAATCGGGTATAAGCAAGATGCTCTTCTGCCTGCTTCATCAGTCTCTTCTGCTTAGCCTACAAGCAGTTTCAGACAGAGGCGCTCTCTCGTTCCAGGAGCACGTATGCCTCCAATATGCATGCATTAATGATCTCAAAATACTGTGCTGTCATACTCGCTGGCCACTTCTGGTGTGGACTGATGTACCTGCAGAGACATGCACCGAGTGTCCTTTTCTCACCCCCTTTCTGTTCCCTCAGCCCGACTTGAGCAGAGCAGGATTTTCTCAGTATAACCCTGAACATCCATGGCAGCGAGTAGCTTGTCTCCTGGTCTCTGGCTGTATACAGGTGACTCTACCAGTGTTTTGGCCCAGCATCCAGTGCAACACATCCCGAATCTCGCTGAAATACAAATCCTGTGTGTAAGAGAGCAATACAGGTGGAAGCATTCCCATTGGTGTATGGATTGTAGAACACTTTGGGATATTTGGGCTGATAAGTGTAAGTGCAAGGCACTATTACATCTCATGCTTGCATAAGCTTAGGTTCCTTGGCTTTGCCTTTTGCTGTGCAGATTAAGTCGTAGCAGATCTATCTGGAGCACCCACTGCGCCTAAACAGCGTCGTGTCTTCCGCTTCGATGTTTAATATCAGATGTTTTATTAAGGGAATTAAAATAAAACTTGACCTAAACAGGGCAGGCCTTCCTGCTATTTTTAGACTGTTGGGCCATATTGTGTCCATATTTCACAGGCCAGCATGTATTTAATGATGTGTGTCCTTCCTTCCTTCGTTAATTGATGCACAAGCATTAGGGAGGTATGTATCGTTGTGTAGTATAATCATGCAGAAATGTGAAAAGTGGAAAAGGGAAGAAACGAAAAAAATCCCCTTTCCTTGATGTCTTATCACAGTTGAAGCATGAGGGGGGTGCTGTAGCATGTTCAGAACTGGCATGCCTCCCACTACTGCCAGGCTCCACGGGCTTTGAACAGAGTTTGGCTCCCAACACCTCTGTGATCCTGTGTAAAGAAGTCATCTTACATGTGCCTGCTCCTTCTGCTGCCCCTTGCCCTGGCACCTGGCAAGAGGGCAGAGGAGCCTCTCCCTCCATTTTCTGCTCAGTGATCTCCATCTCGCCGCAGTTCGCTTTCAGGTTGGGAGGCAGGTGTGCCGGAGACCGTAGGCTCCTTTAATCCCTATTAAGAACAGCAGATCACAGTGGCCCCTCTGGCCTTGTTGCCTATGACTATGAAACTAGCTTTAACTGCACAGAGATTTAATCTTTCTAGTGGAAATGTAGTGCTGGTCAAAGGTCTGCGCTGCATCTTTTAGGAGGTTTCTTAGCTCTGTGAAGTTAATCGTGAGGCAGCGTCCACTCTGAGTCGGAGATTTTGGCAGAAGGCTTGTGCAGCTGACCCACCTTCCTGCAGCTCTGCTCTCTTGCAGGGAGAGATCCCGAAGAGCAGAGACACAAACTCTGCAGGAGGCACTGAGGGGGCCTGTTGTTGCCACCATCCATCCGGGGTCCAGAAGGAGCGAGTGGATGGCTCCTGGCTGCGTCATGAGCTGTATGGGGATGATAAGCAGCTCTGTGTCTCCGTTATCTGTAAAACCAAACCAGTGCAGCCTGTCAGCTGCTCCAGGTCCTTGCAGAGGACACATATGGGGCGAGTTGAGGTGCCTGCGCTGTGCGCAGCTCTGGCTGTGCCCTGCCGGGGCAGGTGGCAGGTGGAAGGGCTGATAGGGAGCAGCCGGGTTCTCCTTCGGCTGTTCCCCCCAGTTTTGCTCCTCCATCTTCGGTTAATTCAGATCCTACCTAAGTGCGTCCACAACTACGTTTAAGCAAAAGTGGTTGCCATAGTAACCCTGGAGCTTTTCTAAATGCAGCCTGTGATGTAAACAACTAAAATGACTGTCACCCCAAACAGTTGTTTATTTCTTCTGTGTAGTTTATTGAGTATTTAGATCTGTTGTAGCACACACAGATTTACCACTTCTAAGTGTAACTTAGAGGAGTAACACATTTTTTCTTTTTGTTTCCATTTCAGCTGATCTGTTTCCATGTCAACAGCACACATTGATAAAGAATTGACATTCTGACTGCATGTGGCAGTGCAGGGTACGAGGTGGCAATTAAAGTAAATCAATGTTCCTAATGATGGCAGTGTTAAAACTGTGCCAAAATCCTGGGATTCCCATGCACAGTAGGCAGAGATTGCTTCGTGAATCTGCAGAGAGCTAGGCAGGAATTCTCAAGGGAACAGACTTTCTTTGCAAGGTTTTCAAGCCTTCCTGCTTACAGATGCAGAAATACTGGGGAAGCAAACTCACGGTCTCTCTCTCAGAAAAACACACCTAGTGCTGACTGTTTGTGTGTGCACATGTGTTTGCTTTGGCTCATCCAGTTCTAATCTAAGTGAAGTCTAGAAATGCGTAAAGCATGCATTAAAAAACAGAACTTAATTTTTGGACTAAAAACCTGTTTTGAGTCAAGTTTCCGGCAAAAATTGTGGAGCAGCAGGGCTTAATTAGCCCCCCCATCCCCCCCAGTTTCCTTGTAGTAAATATATGTATTGAAATTATCGAGGGACAAGAAACATGGAGGCCCAGAAGAGCGTTTTGTAAACTCGGAGGCCTGCTCAACAAGGACATGCACTTCAAATTGTGTGCTCGGGGGATGAAAGTGGGCTGCTTTTCTCTGTCTGTGTGAGCAGCATGTAGATTCACAATTGCCACAGTTGAGGTGTCATTGCTGTGTTTGTTTTGCTTTCCATTAGAGCCTAGAGGGGCGAAGATTAGTGCCCACTGTATTGAGCACCCCTGCTTACACACCATAGGAGAGAGGGATGCAGTCCTCAAGAATTCCCAGCCTAAGCAGACAGTAAACAGGGAGAGAAAGGATAGACAATGCCACCCTCGTTTTGCAGGGATGGAGAGGGATTGGAAGGAGTATTTCTAAAGCTGCAGGTAGGAGGAATTGTTTCCAGGGGATGCAGGCTCTCTACCTGCAGTTTGGGTGCCAGAAAATCCCTCGTTTGCTGTTTGCTCAGGGTCACATTGGAGTCTTGTGGCAGGCGTGGAAATCCAGCTCAGTGCTCCCTATTTCAAATGTGCTCACTTCCAGGGGTGAGCAAAGTTTGGGAATACATTTCTGTGGAGGCACTCAGTCTAATCTGAAGGAGGTTTGGGTTTTTAATTTCTGTTGTTTTTGGGGACTATGCTAACTTTCTGGTGTTAGGCATCCAAATGACATACCTAGTGATCTTAGTTGCTGTGGGTTCTCTTGGTAGCCAATGGAAAGAAATAATTGTGTCCAAGCAATGGCTTAGAGCACCTGCATCAGCTGTACAGCAGTACTGCTTCATGAGTGAAGAAGTTCATTTGTTATGTCTTTCATATCATGGGATCATACCGTTTTTGTGTTTTCCACAGGCCCACAAACTTACTTTGTTTAGGGAGGTTTCCGTATTTAAATTGAATTCTTAGATATTGTTTTAGAGAAATGAAATGTAAACACCAATAAGAGTACTGTGATTCTTGGTATCACTGAGGTACACCAAAATGTGGTGAGTTTTTGCTGTCATGCAGGCACAGAGTAGCAAATCCTGACCCCAAAACTAGACATTTGTGGATTGGAGAATGGAGATGAATATAGTAAATCCCCCACATGTATTAATGATAATGCTAATTTTATTTCCAGATTGCATTCTTTGGAGGATCGCTGAGCACTGCTGAAGGACTAAAGAATTATGCCTCACAGCAGCCCATAAGAAGGTAAGTATTTTTACTGTATTTTGTAAATGTGAAAGAATTGTGGGATATTGATAAACAGAGAAATTGCCAAATCAGTCAAGTCAGTGGCAAATAACTTTTCCCTGTAGAAAAATATCACTCTTTCCGATACAAGACAGGTACAATGTTGATATGTTTCTGCAAACAAGCCATTGCTGAACGACTTTAATTTGATTGCCCAGGAGTGATACTCTTTTAGGGCGTATTCTGTGATCTTCACTGAGGTGGTGTAACATAAAGAATAGGTTGCAGCTGAGAGAGGATTTGTAATCTGTTTGTTGGGCTTGAATATTGGCTATGGCTGACAGTAGAACAGCAGCTGCTTAGATGGGTCCACACAATAACGAGGGCTAAGAAGATCTAGCGCTCTCAGCTGAACTGCTGTTGGCCTTCCTTATTGCATTACCTCATCTCCTAGCTGCAGGGGTTGGCAATCTTTCAAGGAGGTGTGCACAATACTGTTTTTCCCCCCTGCGGTAGGGAGAGAAAAGGTGCAGAGGCTGTGAGTGCTCCTTCTGAGAGGCTTGGCTAACTGAGGTGGGGGATCCTGTGACCAGTAACATCTGGTACCTGTGGGATTTGGCTTTGGAAGGTGCCAGGGTCAGACAGGTATCCATCCTAGCACCACAGCCTCTGGTACCTGACTCTGCTCTGGGTGGGGTGTCTCATTGGAAATTCTTTACCACAGCCTTGTGGCTTTCAGCTGTCAAGCCATGGTTGGTACCGATAGCCATCGTTCCATGGAGATGTGAGTAGCCATGTGGACAGTGCTGCTTCTACCCTCATGTTATTAGCAGAATTTAATTAATGGGCATTTATAATAACCAGAAAGACAAATACAATAACCTACTGTCATGCTTTATCATAAATAATGACTGTAGTAGCCACATCGACATTATTTGACTTAATAGCAAGGTGTCTGACATATGCCATTATGAATGAGATGAACATGACACATAAGACAAACTGGTTATTAACATGTGGTCCCTGATGTTCGAAAGCTGTGGAAACCTGGCCATAATTGATAACAGCAGAGTTCTGAGGAATGAAAGGATAGTCATGACCATTTATTTACAAAGTAATGCAAACCAGAGGAAATGCATAACCAACCACAGACAGCAGTTAAAGAAAAGCTATAACTTAGTCCCAGAAATTCTGTACTAAAGACCTAGACCTTAAAAGGAGAAAACAAGATGCATTCCTAAGATACAATTGAGAAATCTTTGTGCAAAACAGAAGGAATATATATGATAGTTCTGTAATGGTGTTTGGCTTTAATTGCATAAACCATGACTACAGTGAAAATGTTAACCTGGTTCTTTCCCAGATCTGAAACCAAACCTAGTTTGGTTTCAGATTTTTTTCTAAGCTTTGCTGTGGTGCTATTTTGGAACCAGTGATTAAAAGAAATCTATAATCTTAATAGCTGAACTTTTTTCCACCAGTGTTGTCCAACACTAGAGGATGAAAGAAACTGATTACTTTACAAACCTTCATGTAAAAAAATGTTTGGTGGAAAAAGTAGGTATTTTAATGAATCTGGTATATTAAAATTGTAGTCTTCTTCTAAAATAAAGCAAGAGTTTGTCAGTGGCAAAAAAATACTCTCTTGTGAGATTTTAATAGAACTGTAAAGCATATTCTGCTGCCTTTGGGATGATGTTATGAAAATGCAAGGTGTTACTCACAGTTCTGCTTGGTTTCATTCAATGTCTGAGTTGCCTTTTGTTGTCAATGGGGTGCAATTCCCACAGAGTGAAACACTGCATATGGGTTGGGCTAAATAAATGCCTTAAAACAGCTGTATGCTGCTTTGGGCTGTACTTCAACTGATGATGGAGCTAATGGATGTGCACACGAACAGCAGTGAACTGCAGCCAGCTTAAGGATCAGGACCAAAGGTGGTTTTTCAGGTAAGAGAAAGGGGAGGCTGAAAATGTACAGACAAGCAAGAATACAATGTTGTGAGCAGTGATTCTTCTCCCTCTGTTGTTACTTGTGACAAAGGTAGCAACCTGAAACATGCTTAACTAAAGTAGTGCTTCAAGCTTCCTTAAACTTCAAAGGGACTCTGTTCTGCTAATGGCAGTTGGGCAGAGCACACTGGAAGGGGCAGTAGCTAGTGCTTACCAAAACCTAGTGGGCTTTCTGCTGGAGCAGACGTTGCTGAGCAGTCTCTGCTTTTTGAAAAGATAGGCATGCCCCTCTGTGTCTGCCTGTGCTGGTGGAGGTAGGTGTGCAGACACAGACCTCCTATGCCTGTGCAGGAACCTGGGACCAGAGAGGGTGCTGCAACGATTCAGTGTTAGCAGGTTTCTGGCCCAAAACAGATTGAAAGAGCATGCAGTGACACATGCAATACATCTGCTGCCCTGGATGTGCCGGTCACAATCCAATTCTTTTTCTGGCTCACAGCAGAGGAGCACCAAAGCAAGTAGCTGGTTACTCCATTCACTCTCTCATTCCTGTGATGCGAAGGGCTGTTGCTGCCGCGGGAAGAGTAGCTGCGGGTCTCTGCTTACAAGGGAAGCAGTGACTGGCAAGTGCATATTGCAGTGAAAGGGAGTTTTCAGGGTGTCAAAAATGTCTCACCTTGGCTTTGTGTCTGGATGTTGAAATGCTGAGCTAGCATCCCCATGCTGTTCATTAATCTGGAAGAAAGCTACTCCGTTTATGCCTCAGGTTCCTGTAAGGATTGCTAGGCCAGAGACTGGCCTATAATTGCAGCTGTCAGCTCACTGTTAAATGGGGAGATGTAAAATACCTCCTTGCACATCGTTTATTAACATTTAAAACCCATCAGGGGACATATAAAACGTTTCCCTTTTTGTAACATTTATAAACTACGGAGGAGCACAGACACATTCCCCTATATTAATTACTCTAATTTAGGGATTGTCCATGGAGGGCCCATGAGCACACCCGCTATGATTCCCCCCACAATCCTTTTAGTTCTAGTCATTGCGGTTCCCCTGAGCCCCTTCCAGCTGCAAATTCTCCTGGCATGAAGCAGAGTAACGTTGGAGAGTGAATGTATTTCCAGCCCTTGTATACATGAGGGAGTTGCACTAAGATGACTGATAAACCTGCTTAGTTAAACCAGTGCAAAATGTGTTGTGGGCAGTCTTATTTCATCTGGCAGCTTCTTTTAGATGAGATTAGTTTTGAAATCAAGTAAACCCCCATTTAACTTATTCAGATAAAGATGTATGAAGGCATTCACATCAGTTTAACTTGAATTGTTTCAGTCAGACGCAAATGAAACCAGTGAAACTTTCTTGTACTGAGATGACCTCAGTAAATACGAATTTCTGTCTGTCTTCTGCAGACCTGAGGGGTTGCAGCTCTTCTGCAACCTTCTATTCACAAGGCATAATTTTAGTCATCTATGCCAGGAGCCAGTGGGGGTTATAAATTCCGCTGGATCAGTGTAAATCAAGGGAGGGATATTTAGTGGCCTAGGAAAGAACATGAAAGAAGGCAGCTTCACTTGTCTCCCTCCATGAATTTGATCACAGCATCTGACTGTGGTAGGGTCACCCTGCCACATTTTTGGATGGCAAATTCTCTGGAGCATTTTGTCCTCTCTGCCAGGCTTTGGGATTGGTACTCACGTACTGGAGCAAGAAAATGGGCAGTCATATTCCTTGGGGGTATTTCAGCCAGCTGTTGAAATAGCTGATGAAAGCAACGTGGCTACTTGCAGTTCACGAAACACTTGCTGTAGAGGTGTTTCCCGCAGTAGCGTGACATTTGGAGAATAAAATGAATATGTTATACTGAACATCATTGTGAGTTTCCCCTATGATATAATTTGAGGCGTATTCCCTAGCTGAGTGTGCTGAGCTGTGAGAATTGTTGCTTGAAAGCACATAATGTTGTGTGTGCTTAATTTTAAATGACTACACCATGGAGAAGCCTGTGTGTATTACAGAATTACCATGGTTCTGAATGAACAGATCTATGGTCTTCTTCATCAGAGATGAAGCCAGATAAACGCTGCTTGTCACTTTCCTGCTGTACGCTTGCCTTGTCACCCGTGGGTGTTGTAGTGAGTGTCCCACATCAGCGGCAGAAAAGCACTGGGAAATACCTGGTGTGACCCCCCCCTGCCAGGGGTGGCTGCTGAGATCAGTGCCTGAGGAGGGTCCTTTGGCAGAGGCATTCTTACCGTTAGCTGTGCCGCTAAGCCATAGATCGTAGGAGGGCTGAAATTTGTTTTTATCAATTCAGGAACAAGATCCTACATCTGTTCCTAATTACAGGTGAGGATCTCAGAGGAGGTCTGAGTTACAGTGTATGTGGATATCAAAATGCATAGCTCTCATTACTTGAATAGGTAAATAATTTTATTCATCATCTGTGCGGGGACGTAGGAAGCGTAGCCCAGGAGATGTTAACAATTAACTGCAATCTCGTTTGCATTACCAGCTATCAATATCTTCAGCTCTTCGGCACAGTAGTTTAATATCGACTATGTAAACCTTCTGAAAACAGGGTTGAGGGCTAGCATTTTTTTTTTTTTTGTGAATCAGGCATTTAAAATACATATTTATATTTTTGTCAGATTGTCCTTCTCCTCTGTAGAAAATAATATAATGTATACTTTCATGATTCTTTGCCTTCTTTTGAGGACCAAGTATCTTCTGTAAAATCTGGGCTACCTCAGCTCATGACTGGCTTCCATTCAGGCTGAGGTGCTAACCACCAAGCAGGACTGTTTCCCATATCTGACACAAATTTCCCTGGACTCCAGAATTGTAGTCTTGGCAGTGTTGGTGTTGTTGCTCATCCTTCTGAAGGCAACTGTCTCTGTCCTGTGCAGTACGCAGATTCTAAGTCCGTTAAGTGCAAGGATTTGCTCTTGTTTTTTAGAGATGTTGCCTTCACTGTAGTGTTACTCTATTTTTTTGGGGAAAAAAAAAAAAAAAAAAAAAAGAAGGTAAGAAATGGACCAGGAGACTCCACAACCAATATTGGTATGATTTGTTGCTATAGACTGAAACAGATATGAGAGAAAAACAAGGAGAACTGGAGCTATTTTCAGTCAAGTACACCATTATTCAGATTTTTAGCTTGAGTTGACTTAAGTATAGTGTACTGGTGCCTTTCACTGAAGTTATGTACATGCTTGGACAGTATAGGCAAAAACATGAGTTACTTCTACACAGCATATGCTAATATGACTCCTCTGTATAGTTTAACCACGACACTGCGGCACGGCTGACCTCCCTGTAGTGCACCTGACCCAGAGAGTCAACTCTGGGCATGCAACTGCTGGGAAACTTTTTTTTTGCAGTTAGAAATTCCAACTGTATCCCAAGCAGTGCAAAATACCGCTGCCAGGTTGGTTCTGCCTCGACTAATTGTGGCAGCAGAAGTGCTCTGCTGGTCTGTAGGTGTAGGGTGGGGAAATCTGGGAACCTTTGCATATGTAGCAATGTAAAATATGCTGCTGCTGTTCAAGTTGTTAAGTCTGAGGTGAACAAGTGCAAGTGGGTACATCAGGAAATCTGGAGATTCCAAAGCAGTGCATTTCAGTGGAATTCAGTACCTAATCTATTGTTGCAGTTATTAGTAGTGTGGATGCAACTACAGCAACATAGGAGGTAAATAGATGGCAGCATGGATTTATTAAATGCAAATCATACAAACTAACTTAATTTCATTCTCTGATAGGATAAAAAGCTTAGTGGATAAGGGAAATCCACTCAGTTTCATGAACATTTTTCTTACTGTTCCATACAGCTGTCTTATAAGAAAATTAGAGGCATGAATATGATATCATTTTTATAAAATATGATGGATTGTAAGTCATTTTGAGTGACAGTAAATATATATGTCAAGGTATATCTAAAGTGCTTGTCACATTGGTGCTTATATACATATTAATAGCTCAGATTTGAGAGAGGAGAGAGCTGTCTTTCAGGAATCAATTTTGGCTCCGATACTGAGCTAATGTGCTCTATTTTCATTAATTGCTTTGATGGTAGGATTACGACTTCATTGATCATATGTGTGAATGATATTAGTCATGTTGGGACGGCAAATACCATGTGGAGAGCAGTCATTAAAATATAACCTTTCCTAGATGTGTCCTTGACATGCGCCCTAGAGCCTCAAACAGGGAATGCGTGCACAGCTGGGCCACTCTGGCATTTCTCTGTAAAGCAAAACTCCCTCTGTCCTTCTGGCTGCGGTCAAGAGATTGGCTCTCTATCTACAATTACATTTAAAAAAAATCTTGAAAAACTTACATTAAAAGAACATTACGGTTGTAAAGCCAACCACTGAGTAATTAGGAAATAATAGAATTCAAGTGGCCTGTATAATTTTATTTCAGCTTCCTAATGCATATGTATTATGAAGCAGTCTTTAATTCCAGGAATCCGTACTATTTTTAGCTCAGGATTCTCCTTTGGTAGCCCTCTGTGCAGGAAGGAATTTCATGCAGATTGAGTTTTGACTTGTGCAATTTCATGAAAAATTCCTCAGAACTTCATTCCAGGCCAGTTTGCAGCCAGCTGATTCTAATGATACCCTTATAAAATCAAAACATGCATGCGGAAATGGGGAAACACTTCAGTGAAATATTTCAGAAGCACAAAGAGGAAGAAACATGCAGTTTTAAAGTGCAACAATGATATAAGGAATTTGTGATATCTAACATATGTGATAAACTGAAGTTTAAAAAAAAAATAACAACAACAAAACCTTACAGATTCAAGTTTCACTGCAGGTATTTTGCGAAGACTGTAAGTAAAGTCATATGATCTATACATCCACTCAATCTTTGTGTCTGAAGATTTGCACTGTTGCTGTAGATGCATGACAATTAGGCATATTCTGTTGGATGCTCTGGATAATACCGTTAGATGCACAATAATTAGGTGTTTTCATCTCATTAATATTCATTTTCATACATTTAAATGCCTCTCTTATAGCATTTGTTAATTAACATACATTACAATGGTATAGTCCTCTTCCCCACTCACCTGTTCTGACTAATTTAATGAGCTGTCATATCAGATGACTCCTCCTAGAGGATTCTGCTGTTGTATCTTTGGTGGGAACAAAGCAGTGGTTATCGTGTTGTTTGTGGGTGGTATTGGTGCAGCTGTTTTCTCTCACAGGGAATCTGGGGCGCAGACAGTCTGTCCTCAGTGATGCTGTTGTAAAATAGATGGCTCCCTACTGTACAATTTATTTGTATTATTAATACCTGCATCCCAGAAGCAAAATTTGGGTCCTAGTATGTTTTTCAAACGGAAAGTGAATCCCATTTGTACCCCTAAAAGCTTGTGCTTCTTCTACCACAGAGGGTAAAATGCAGGCTGCAAAACTGCAGTGAAGGACATGCCAACATTTAAAAATATCTTTCCTCACTTCTTGTAAGTGGGACTAATTTAAAAAGTAAACTAAAGCATTCAAGGGAGTTGAAGGAAATCCCTGTCTCCTGAAAATGTCTGCAAGGAGGTGAAGTAGTAAGTGAAAAGCTGCGGTATAATTACACCTACTGGGGATATTCATTATGATTCTTGGGTTACTCCAGAGTCTGACTATTAGTATTAAGTTGGACAGCTTGCCTGTGTATCGTGCAAATATTTTAACAGACTGCGCAGCACCTCCCACAGTAACGTCTGTGCTTTCAGTTCCTGTGTTCTGCCAAAATACAAATAAGAATAATAATAACAGTAAATATACAGCAGATAAATTTAGTTTCTTCTGTAGATTTAGCAGATAGGCTTTTTATGGTGATATGCGACAATTTTTTTGAATCTCATTTCATCAAAAATTAAGGGAAAAACTCCTGTTAAGTTCTTCGTCCTGATAAATTAAAAAGCAATCTCAGCAGTTAACAGATTATTCAAATCCAAATGGAGGAAACACACCTGGAGGGGAATTTTCAGAAAGGCTCAATGTCAACTTAACTCTGCTCCCACTAAAGTCAGTGGGAGTTAAGCCAGTACAGAGCGATTTTCAAAATCTTAACCCTCAGATCTGCATACCCATCTAAGTTCGGTGAGGTTTCTTCTTTAGGAGATTCCAAGTTATTAGGGAAGAGATTTCCAGTAGCACCTGGGGGATTTAGAAGCACAGTTCAATTAGTCTTTCACTGCAATTTGTGCTTCTAAATACCTGAGACAGGTTTGAAAATCTCATGCTAAAACCTCATCTCAGCTGCTGGTTAAAGCCTCAGTGCACACGTCTATTCCGATAAAAACAGGATTCCAGTCTGAGGCACATGCAGGATTTGGTGTGTGGTTAGACAGTACACCAAGAGAATACGCTGTCACATTATCGTTAACTATAAATGAAGGGCACTGTCAGCCGAGAAACATTCGAATGGCGTTGCGAACACCGCTGCCGCAGTCCTGTGCCGGGTTCTGCTAATGCTGACGAGTCACGTTCTGTGACCTGCTAAGCTGAGAGGCACGTAACTCCCAGCAGGTGCCAGGAGGGTGAGTTAGTATTCCGTTGGGTCACAACGGAAGGATCTGGCACTCCACTTTTTGGGCTGGCATGTCATTCAGGAGCGGTGGGTGCTGTTTTATGTCAGTGAACGTGATTTGCATGGGTTTAATATCTCCTTTTCATGTGGTTTTTAGGAATGTAACTGCAGCCACCCAACAAAACCCTACCCCACCAGTACAGGGATGATGATCAGGTTTAGGTGTCTCAACAGCCCTTGCTTTTTCTGCTGGCAAGAAAAGACATGTCCCTGCTTTCTTGAATTTCATACAAGTGAAAACACAATTACTTTTAAGTGTCTGGAAGAGAAGGGGGAGAGGGATCTGTCAGTGTTTTAGAAACTGGGAGAGTTTTGGCTGTGGTTCTTGGAGAGAAGGATTCAGAGCCCAGTGCTTCATTTGAAGGCAACAGTGCCCAGTTAACACCCTGACTGTTTGGGAGCTCCAGCTGTGACATGTCAGTGCTTCAGAGTTGAATGTACTGATTTTGCTAATAGTATACAGTGTATGCTTCACATGGAAGCGGGCATATGCCCCATTTTAGAGGACAGATTAACCTTCAGATGAATCCAGCCCTGCCACTGATGGAAACTATAGGATGGCTGCTGAACAGCATCACTGCCAGAGCGGTGTTTTGTACCGTACCTGTGCATCTCAGGACCTCCTGTGAAGAATGCCTTGCATTGCATTTTTAACTCCATTGCAGTATAATCGAACAGGAGTTTAGGGTTGGGATGTGGAGCAATAGGAGTAAGAAATTGTAGGTGTTTTCCTTTAAAAAAGATGGCTAAAATGGATACTTAATTTGAGTTATTTTAGTATATATTACACCTTATTTTAGTATGTACTACACCACACAGAAATGAAGAGGAATTTTGTAGTTTATCACAGGGTTGTCCTAGACATGGTAGAATTAAGCATAAGAGGAAAGTCAGTCTTAGTCTTTGCTAGGCTAAGCAGATGGGTGAAGGAGAATGTCTGTTTCTGTATCATCCCTTCTTCTCAGCAAGCTGTGTTCTCATGTCATGGGGAGGAGAAGCAGGAACGTTACAGCAGCACACCTAAAGAAGTGCCAGATGCTCTTCTCCTGTGAGCAGAGGATGGAGTAGCAGGAAATAAGAGAAGCCATGTCCTGTTGAGTGCAGGGAGGTAGTGAGCTCTGTAAAGCAGGGTGGAACAGCTCCCCAGTCTGCAGAAGGAAGGAATCTGGCAGCTGAAGCACCTGTAATTCACACAGCTCATGCCAGCCTGTTCAAGGACTGTGGTGTTATTCAATGCAGATAGAAGAATGAATGTGTGACTCGGACCTTGTTTGTACACTAATGAAACTAAACCAAGCTTGCCGTGGCTGTTTAAGGAAGAGCATTTGGACTTGCACGGGAACTAACCATAAATGAACGGCTCCAGAAGGTTCAGGTTACGCTCAGAACTGAGCTTAACTCTCTGACCCGGATATCCCATTATGACAATACCTTTGTTTGAATAGATAGCCCACTGGAGTTACTGGCTTTGACTAATAAAGGAGTTACAATGTCATGGGGTTAACCCTTGAGGGAGAAGGACCATTGCTGTGAACTACTACCCTCCAGAGTGCACTGAAGTAGGGAAGCTCTGGGCATTAGGAGAGTGGAAGAGAGTTCAAGACACCTCCTGACCTGAGTGAAGTCAGGCAGTGTGGAGCTTACCCTCAGGTCAAAGCACGGCTGTGTTACAGTATATCCCTGTGTTATACAGGGATATACTAATGGCACAGGAACCTGCGGCCTGTGTCCTGGGATAGGTCAGGAGGCAGCTGAGTTGGAGGTAAAGTAAAGGGGTGGAGCAGTTTGAGCAGTCTTCTTAAAATGTAAGAGGTAGAGAAGGAGAGGACTTGATGTTCCGGAGACAAACAAGTGAGAAGAAAGCAAATGTATCTCCATGCCATGGAGTAAACACTGGACAGCTCTGGATGAGTTATCTGTTTAGGGGCATATCCCTGTAGTCACAGAGAGTGTCTGGTGGTCAGTCTCTGAACAGGTCTCTGAACAGGTTCTTATCCAATCTGGTTTACTTAGGTTTCTGTGAACAACTGCAGCTCCTTCCTGACAAACGAATGTTAGAAATAGTCCTTTGGTTCTGTGTGGCTTGACTGGACTCTAGGCTCAGCCTAGAGTGATGTGTACTGGGAGCTTTACTTTGATAGGAGCTGTGCTTAGGATTTGGTGATTTGAAAAGTAACATTCCCTTCCCTCTCTTGGTCTGATGTTGGAGGAAGTGAGTCACTGCTGTCATTCTCTCAATTGCTTGGAGAGCTGTGCTGATAAGAACATATGATAAAGACTCAAGTTTCCTGTCCTTCCTTTCTATGCCTGTTTCTTTCTTGTGCTCTTATGGAGGGGAAAAATACAGACTTGAAAAGGAGCCCATGAACAAGTGGCTCTAGAAAGGAGAGATGAGCTATTTAATTAATTGCTTCTGTTTGTCCCTGCCAACCAACCTAGCCCAATTCTGCCTTTACCTGGCTGAAGGCGAAGAGGTTACAGAGTGGGCAGAACTCGAGACTGTTCACCTTCATGGGGAAAGAGTGGATGTGCAGAGGAGAAACTGTTGGGAGATCTTAATCCTGTTGCATGGACGGTGCTAATGTAAAGCTGCCTTAATGCCAGCGCAAGCAGGATGGGCAGGCAAGGTGTAGAGATGAGCAGTGCAGGAATTCCAGAGCACCCCTTGGGCCACCCATAAACTGGTGCAGATTCAGGGCTAAGTGCGCATTTTGTCCCTCACCCAGCTGAGCTGCTCTCAGTGCGGTGGCTGAAGACTGGGAAACAGCACATGTAGTAAGCTAAGGTGAAAACAGCAGCACGCACTGTATTTCTTGCTGGTCTCTCTCCTGACATAGTTAAGTACTGTAAGTTTTACACACCAGCACACAGATTACTGGCATTTACTAGGAAGCACAAGGAGCAGGCTGGCAAATGCTTGGAGGCACGCGGAATGTACAGGCAATTGCTCCAGAGCATGGGGAATGCACAGGCAATTCAATTCCCAACTGGTTTCTAGGCAGGAGCTACCAATTAAAATTAAAAGAATAAAAGACTGCAAGCTTGGGACTGATGATATGCTCTGGAGAGAGGAGTTGCCAACAGCTTGTGCTACAAAGATGCCTCTCTTTCAGTGGATTTCAAATGGCAAAAGAAACTCAGGTAACAGATCATTCTTTTCTTCTGGCTTCCCTGATTTTCATGTACTCAGTCATGCAGCCAAAATTCCTACAAAGACAGACGGGGCTGCTCCCCATGAATTCCAAGCAGTGAGCCAACCTTTGGAGAGCTGATGCAGTGAATATGCCAGCAGTCAGCTATACCTAGAAAGCAAGATTTTAAAACAAAGCATCAGATACCTGAGTGCTGAATGATTGGGCTCAGAATAATCTACTAATGAGTATGGTATTTACTTATATATATGTGTATCTATCTATATGTATGAAAGGATTTAAGATTTAATAGAAAAATCTTGCCCATCTAATGTATCTTTCACATTAATTGTTTATGAGTCTCTGAAGCAGAACTCCCCTTCTAATGGAGAAAACTGAAGCCTAACTAGGTGAGGCTATTAGACCTACATGGGATCTGCATAGCCTGCAGTTATGCTGTGCGTGTCCCAGGGAGCCCTGAAGATCATGGGGGAAACAAGCAAGATTTAACTGCAGTTACCAAACTACTGCTGCCATGGGGCAGATGAAATCGCAGATCACAATCTTTCATTGGTTTTGAAGCATGCTTCCCTTGCTCCTTTCAGAAGTCGCGTGAGTGTTGATGAACTTGTCAGGTGGAGGCTGCTGGGCTGGTGCATTTTCACAAAAATCAGGGAGTTCGCCCAGTTTATTTAGTGACTTGCACAAAAGACTATTAGTGCTGCAAGACTTGGTGGTGCAAGGTAAGAACTGATTTTACCCCAGCTCCCCATTTACCTGGGAAAAAGCTGTGTCCACCAACCACAGAAATGTGGAGACAGTAATTAATGCAGTATGTGTGTCTAGAGGTAGTGCATGCGTTGTTTTAAGACACATTTTGTCCATGTTGTCATTACTTGGGAAGCAGAAAGTGGAAACCCTTCGGGTGCTTCACCTCCATCTGGTAACTGGGGAATCTCCACTCTCCACATCACAGGCCATCAGAGTCACTGTGGTGCCTTGTGTCAACATGATTCTGCTCCATTAGGATTTGGCTTGTGAAGAACGAACCACGTAGCTCCTAGTTTTTTCTTTCAGAGAGCTTAGCACAGAAACCCATCTGCTAACAGGTGCAGGATGGGATCATTTATTATTGCTTAGCTTAATAAACTGCTTCTTAAATTATGATATTGATTACAACACTGAATGAAAAGGCTGAGCCGGCATTATTGTATTTGACACAAGCACTGTTTTAAAATGTTTACACTGATTGCATGGCACATCAGTATTGTTTTTGGAAAGCCATAGACTTAAAATATGGTGTTACATAAAGTGCTAGGTGCTTCTGAATTCATTTACTTAAATTTTCATCTAAAAATCAAAGATTTCACATGGCAGGCAGTGCTCATCCATAGTTCTTCTCCCCATCAACAAACGCAAGCCAACGTTTGCTGTATCAGTTCACAAAATTAATAGCACTAAAGCACAGCAAAAATACATTTGCAGCAACCATGATAAGTTCTGTAGGATGCTCCTGGCAGGATAAACATGTCTGTTCTGCCCTCCTTTCCTTCCCTCCCCCCCAAACAAGCAATAAAAACATTTTGCATAAACAAATTCCAAATTACAAGTAATCATAGGAAAGCTGACAAATGTATGCTATGCTAGTCTGTGAAAATACTAATCAAAGCAGCCTGTCAATTGTTAAAGTTAATGATTTAGATATGCAAAACTCTGACTAAATTTTTTGTGGATAATTACATAATTATGGCTGGGTTAACACAATCAAAAATAGCAATTGCGTGCTCCATCTTGAAATCACCATGGCAGTTACCCGCTATTTTTTAGAGACTCCTTTCCCCTTTTTCCCCCTGCACACAAAGTGCAGTAGGGAGGGGGAAAAAAAACTGGGAGCCACCTGGGAAAGGAAAGCAAGTGCAGAAGGTGCCTGCTGCCTGCTCCAGCCCCTATTCCCCTCTGCTGGAGAACAAAGCGCCTGCTGGGCTGGGTGGAGGTGTGGGCACGCCAGTCAGATAAAGGGGGATTGGAAGCAGGAGAGTTAGCTGCTGTAACAAGCTGCGGTAGCAGCAGCACCTCTACCCATGGATTAAAACGTGAAAACGAGCTTTTCCTGCGGGAGGCCTCTCCGGCTGAAACTGAGAGGGTTTGCTTCATTTTAAAGGGCTTTCTCTGATATGGGAAACTGGGACTTGCAAGGCTTACCTAGGCCATTCCATTCTTCATTAAGTTATTAAATCATTCAGAAGGTCTTTCTGATTGCAACCAGGCCTCTTCCAGGTATTTGGTTCAGAAGAGGCTGTGAGGCCCGTGGGTGCTTTGAAAGGCCCCTTCAGCTCATCCCGCCCTCACGGCCTGCCTGGAGGAGGGCAGGCTTCGGCGGAGAGGAGATCTGGGGAGGGGGTAAGCAAGCCCAGTCCTGTGGGCACTGCTCTAGTTTAAGCTTCTTTGAAAATTGTTCTGATTCTCTTTTCAACACCTAATCCTTGAGAATCTTGAATTTCTCTTGCAGCACGTTTTTTTTTCCTTCTCATGTTGGCCTCATGGTTTCTTTTTATACTAGGTCTGACTGAGAGAGTTTAGAGATCCCAGCTGTTGGGAATTTCAGGGAGGTGTCAAAAGTA
The DNA here is from genome assembly GCA_013399715.1 of Alectura lathami. NCBI lineage: Eukaryota > Metazoa > Chordata > Aves > Galliformes > Megapodiidae > Alectura > Alectura lathami. The sequence goes on along the minus strand of VXAV01005855.1, from coordinate 57,558 downwards.
TAAATAAAATGAATGCTGGGCTCTTTTCTGAATGTCACATTGGCCGGGATGGGGTAATGATAGTGATTTAAAAAGTGATATATCTCTTATGTGATTTTTTATCATAATTTTTCTATACAGTTTCCATTAAATAGATAAATGACCTAAATGAAGAAGAGAAGTAAAATGAAAGCATAAAATCTGTCCCTGTCAAGAGCTACATAAAAAGAGTCGGGGCCCCAGCCTTCTGAAACTGACAGCCTAAACTCCTAAATCTACAAGCAGAGGTTCAGGTGGATTGACTGTCTCTGCTCGTGACTTGGTAGTGGTATGGACCAAGCAGGTGAGGGAAGTAAATGCACCTTTCTGTAGATGCAGACGTGTCGTCCTCCCCCCCAGTATGCTGTCAGAGTCAGCTCAAGGTAATTGATAATACAGGGCCGATTGTTGCTTTTGTTATATTCTCAAGAGAAACTGCTACAAATTCATTTGGTGGGTTGCTCAGCCTGCAATAAGGGCATGAAATTAAATAGCGATGCAGTTGGATGTCTGAATGAAACCTGAAATGCTCTTTTGGAAATGTTGCAGGCACCTGGAGCATTAGCAGGGCTCTGAGGCGCCATTCACCGGTCTTACACTGCTTACTTCTGCAGCACTGATGGAGTAAAAATAAACTTCCTGTACTTAGACAGATTTTAAACATTTTTTCTACAAGACAGAAACCAGATGGAACATTTTCACAGCTGACACCAAAATTCGCAGCTTTTGTGACTTCTGTGATATTGTGATTTATACAGGGACTTCATGTATCAGCAGCCCTGAGCAGACAGCCTCTTGCCATTCAGGCTTTTAACCATTATTTGGATTGGTAGGTCGAAAGATTGTATGGGCTGTGTGAAATGTGAAATATGACTGGATTTAAATGGTAACGGTGGGCTGTTCTGTTTGTGCATCTCGACTATAGGGCATAATAATAAAATATGCTAAAGGTTCCCTGCTCCAAAAGGATAGCAAACACTTAAATGCCTTGAAATTAATCATTTGTAGAAGGAAACAAAGAATTCTTATGTCAGGTCACGAGCACAAGGCAGACCATTGACTTCGAGCATTCGTTAGTGCTCTTAAATGAAGAGGTGAGTGGCAGCAGCCGTTCTGCTGAGGCTGCTGGTCTCGCAGGCGATATTTTCAGATGGCCTTGAAGACAAAAAGGAGCTTTTCTTCCCACTGGGATGTGAGCAGCCAAGTACAAGTTGCTTGTAGCCTGGGTAGAAGGGCAGGGTGGGGAGATGGCCCGCAGAGCCGCGTGCACAGGCAGGGGTTTCTCTTTGCTTCCCGTTTCTTTGCTCTCCGTTTGTGCCTGGATCAGCTGCTGTTCACTGCAGGCGAGCTTCTTCCCACCTTTGTGGGAATTCCTGGTTTCCTGGGAAACTTGTGCTGACCTGTGCCTTAAGAAAACTTCAGAAACGCATTGATTTTTTTTATTTTACTTTTAATGGGGCTTTCTGTGTGCCTGAGAGCAGCGTTTCAGTAACCTTGGTGGCTGCCTGTCAGTTTTCAGGTGTGGCTCCATGTTTTCGCCTCATGGTTGTAGGTGATGTGGTTCTGGCTATGTGGTATCCTTACAAATCTGAGCACCTTTGTTGGTGCTTGTTATGCTAGCAGCGTTGGAGCTATTCCTTGCATGTGTGTTGTGTATTTATAGGATCCCGTTCTCTGAGATCCACACCTCCTGATTGTCCCACCAAAGCTAGTTTGCACAGGGCTCCAGAGCTCTGAAAAATGCCTTGTCTTAATCAGATGTTTGCTTAGGAAGGGATGTGTTGTTGCTAGGGGATGTAATTTCTTTCCATCTCAGAGAAAGATGGAGGTATGTGTAATTCCAGGTGCTTATAATATGTGCACTTAATCTTTATAGATGGATTTATTGTGTAAATCAATGACAAAATAAATGGCAGCAGCTCCTACGCAGCTAGGGCAAGGAAAGGCTCAGAGTCTAACGTGTTTTTTCTGCTCAGCCACTTCGTAAGGCTACTGGCATACCAAAGTATTCTTCAGTCTTCTGCAACACAGCCACCAGCCTCAAATCCACAAACACATGAAGCATAAAAGCACCTTTACCCTTCACAGTGAAATGGTAACTGATGATATTCGGACCTGAGGCTTCCCCAACCCCCAAATATGGTAGAGACAGAAGAAGATAGTTAATAATCTGTAGCAAATCCTACTGAGTTGTGGGCTACATAAATGTTGGTTCCATTGATATCTGCTGAAAATCAGCATACAACAAAACATTTGGTGATAGCATATGGCAGGAGGTGTGGAAGACAGTTAGAGGAAGCCTTTCACTTTTCTCTACATGTTTATAATCTGGTGTCCTCAACATTATAGAGACTACATATTGAAACTGTCTGTGTGCAGCCTGTCTTCCAAAAAATAAAAAGTGCTCATGTGAGCAGAAAATACTGCCATTTTTAACAAGTTATTTCCTCGCCTGGACTTCTCTCCCCACTCCCAGCCAGCTTCAGTGAACACAGACACTGCATTATAGGGTTCGTCCTAATGAACAATTGTTTATAGGCTGTAGCACAGATCTATAATGCTCTCCTTCTATATGCTGTCATTGGAATCCAGGAAACCACAGTTTAAATATAATGCTGATCTCTGTCTAGGGGAGTTTAAACAAATGCAGTCACTCTTGCAAGATACTTCCTTTGGCTAAACTGGAAATCCTAGGTATGTAGGAGCTGATCTGGAAAGTACTTAAGTGTATGCTTAAGCCCATGTGTTCTTGCTTTGAAGTCCATGGGATTACTTATATATTGATGTGCTGTGGTGGTTTGAGGCCATGAAACATAGGACGACATTTAGTATTTAGACAACAGGGCTAGAAGGAGCATCAAGAAATCATCTCCCTTCTGGGAGATTGGTTATACTTATGGCATTCCTGGCAGATTTTTTCTTTTCTGGGCTGTTCTTAAAAACATCTGGTGATAAAGAGTCCATAGCTTTCCCAGGCTCTGTTCCTGTGCTTTGCTATCTTGGTATAAATGTTTTCCCCTCACGTCCAACTTGCATCTGTCTTGCTGCAAGTTAAACCTGTTACTGTTTGGGCTTTCTAACATGCAAGAACCCCGGATGTTACAATCTTTTATTCACTTACAGTCTTAACATTGCCCTCCCAAGAACTCTTTTCTCAAAAGACCAGGAGTTTCCCAGTCTTTTATCCTGGACACATTTCATGGCCCTCTGGTCACTACCATTGGTGTTCTTCTGGGGCTCTCCAATGTGCCCATCTTTACCTTCCATCCTTACCATCTTCCCCTCTCCTTTCCCCATTGGATTTCAGCCATTTCTTGGCACCACTGTGATTTGTCAACACCTTTGCATACTGGGAGCCTCCTTGCTTGCAGCTGCCCCAAGCACCCCACTTGTGTGAGTTCAGTAAGCGTGCTGTCTCATGGCTAGATGATTTGTGAAAATATTGATCAGGATCATATCCACAGCAGAGTTTTGTAATCTTTGCCCCAGGTGGCCCGCTTTGGCTGTGGACACATGGTAACTACTTCTGTGTATCCACCCACTTTGTACCTGTCTCACAACTGTTTCATTCTGTCTGAGCTTTGGTAGTGTGCATACCAGGGAGACATGCAACACAGCCCCAAAAGCTCAACTGAATCAAGAAACGTGACATCCACGAGGCCTGCTGCCCTATGGCAGAAGGAAATTAAATTGATTTGACAGGATTTATTCTCTACAAATCCATACTTGCAGCTATTCATTTCAATGTAATCTTCTAGGTGCTTACAAATAGTTTGATTGCTTGTTCTGGTGCTTTCCTGAGGACTGAAGACAGATTGACTGGCTGGTAGTTCCTCAGCACTGCTTTCCCCCTTGCAGAGTGAAGTCTTGTTGTTTGCTCCCCTCCAGCCCCTCATCTCCTCCTCCAGCACCCTCAGAGGTGACTGTCCAGTGATTCAGCGATTGCATAAGTGGCTATTTAAGAATCCTTGGTTGAAATTCATCGTGCCCAGTCAATTTGAAGATCTCTAATTTATTTATCTGCTCTTTTTAGGCCATTATCTTCCGGCTGCTACATATTCTGTTCCTTGTCTGCACTGGTGTCTGTGTCCTGTAGAAGTTTCTCAGAGCCACTCCCAACTCTCCTTATTTATTTTGCCTTCTGGGACATCTCTGAGTTTAGACCAACTGCCTGAGTTTAATCCTACTGTCAGCAGTGCTTGTGTCATGTGTCACTTCTGGATTGAGGCTTAGCTGGAGACTAGGGAAGGAACCTCCATTTCTGGTTCTTACTTGGCCAGCAGACTTGCTCAAGTATGAGGGCCCTGGGTAAAACTAAGAACTGCAATAATGGGACCTGTGGTGGGCTGTGGTTTGGGGTGTCTGCTGACCAAGGCAGAGATTGAGTCAGTATATTATTATTATTATTATTATTTTCAAATAAAACAAATGGCTCAACAGTCACTGTGAGAGGTTCATGAATACCTGTGCCACAGCACCAGCTCCTCCTTGTTAGATGTGAGAATTAATTTTAATAAATAGCTATGTAGAGAATGAATTGGTTGCATTGTGCTTTACATCGTTTTGCAGTTCTTCACTGTTGTTCAAGTACCAGAGTGATAACTTCATCCCTTACCTGTTTCCCTAAAAAAGTGAAGAGCCTTATTACAAACTTCTGTACATTGTCATGCATGACTATTTCTGTAATGTCAATTTCTCCATAGTCGAATGAAGGATTTTCAGTTGAGATTACTCTTGAACTAGTAGCAATTCACTGTATATAAATCAAAAGTTTCTGTGCTAATTATAATATACTTGAGGGCTTTTAGTATCTCTCTTATTTTCACTCCTATTGTATTTTTTCCTTTTTTTTTTTTTTTTTTTTCCTGGAAGAGAGAACTGCAAAAGTGCAATAGCCAAGGTTGTCATTTCGAGACGTGCAATGAGAGACTAGGCTGAAAGAAACTGCAATATCCTGTATAATTTCATGGGGTCTTCTAGGGATATATCCCAATTTTATGGGAACTCTTATGGAAAAATTCTGATTTTATGTGGAATCAGGTGAAAAGGTAAATTTCATGGGATTTCTAAAATTGGGTGGATTTCTTGAGTTCCATGAAATCTATGACAGCCATGGAAGACTGCACAGTTCTTGTCACAGAGTAAATTTTTATTGCAGTCTGCAGAACTTTCTTTTCTATGTATGTCTGTTCCTCTGACACGTTGTGCATTCTGGACCTCTTCCTCATCTTGTAGTCTCTTCCTGTGAATATTTTACGTTTCTTGATGGATGTGTAGCGCTCTGATCCTGGGATGATAGAAGTATGTGGCTGCCTACAAAGGAAGTTCAGTGTGCAAGTGCATATTGGGGGGAAGGGTGTGAAAAATAAGAAATACTAAACACAGGCCTGGGGGTTGCATGTTTTTTGCTAATACCAGCTTATTTTATGCATCATAGGAGGGAAAATAATTGGGAATAAGGAATGGTAATGATTTATCATATTCAACGTGAGACCTAAGCAGTGCAGCATCAAAAGCACCCTCTTTGTAATTTGTAAAATCCCAGCTTGTGCAGACGGTGCAGCAGAAGACCACCTGAGGAGCATATATAAAGCTTCAAGAGAGAGCGATGGTATTGCGGCATCTCAATTTATCCTGTAAGCAGTGCCCTCTTTGGCTGGGACATAAGTGTGACTGTAGCACGCTTGCCTTGTTCCTTGTCTCGACAGAGACAGCAGAGCTGAAATAGATCTTGCTTTTCAAGGAGAGAAATTAAGACACAGAGGAGAAAAGGAATGCATCCTCAGACATGGCTTGAAAAATCGATGGTGAGATGAGGTGAAAACTTGCAGGAAGGCTGTGTCGGAAGGGCATGGGAAATGACAAAGAAAAAGTGATATTAGATAAGTGCAGGAATCAGAAAAGGAAGAATTGTGAAGCAGATTAAGCCAAATCTATGTGGGGTTTTAAATGAATAAGTCTGAACAGTATCTTGAGATGATCAGGGAGCCATCTGATTAGCTCTGATTTAATGATATTCTTGAACATCTTTGTGTGCCTGAGCAGCCATAACCGACAACGTTCCTGATGGCAGAGCTGGAGCCTCTCGGAGGGAATTGCCCTCCCCTAGCTGCAGGAGGAGCCGCGAGGAAATGTCACATGGAGCGGAGGCAGAGGGGCATGCAGGTCGTTTCCTCGTGCAGGCAAAGGAGAGGAAATAAGCGTCAGGGTTCTGATGATGTCCTGTACCACTGCTACTTTGATGAGAAATATGAGGCAGAGAGCTGGAGCTGAGCCTGGGTATTGGTGCAGTGGAGGATGTCTATATTTAGCAAAGCCATGAGGAGTTTCAGTGGGCCAGAGGGACAAATGGAAACAAATGTCTGGCCTGTGAGGGAGCTGTTCGTGTTAGCTGCAGCGAGTGCAGGTATTTGTGCTCCATGTGATGCTGTGCTTTATTGCCTGCTACCTATTGTCTTTACTGAACCTAATAGGTTCCTAGGATCTGTATTCCCTTTTGCTCAGTTTCTGTAAATGCTAAATAGAATTTTGCCATGTATAATGTTTTCTAGAGAAAGCATCATCACCTTTTGCTATATTATTCTGAAGGAGTTTAGTCCTACTGGGACCAAGAACTGCTTTTCGCCCTTCTCCATCAAACAACCTACAATCCAGCTCTCCTTTGCATAATCCTATTTCAAATATGAACAATACAAATCCTCCAGTTTATGCTAGCGAGGAAATTTGGGTGGTTATGTTTCATCATTGCCTTGGAGAAGCAGGGCAGGGAAGCTGCCAAGCTGTCGCTGTACAACTATGCTCTGCTGAAATCTAGTGAAGAAACTGTAGTCATCTTGATAACATATTCAGCTTTTTTTCACCTTTTGCTAGCTCGCACTATCAGTGAGTTGTGGCTGTGCATTTTTCTCTCACAGCAGATAACAGCCTGCCCGCCTCCTCCCCAAAGGGTATGGGTCAGACAAGGTCCTGTTGTCTCTTTCTCTGGCTGCAGCTTCCTGGTGTATCTGCCTCTACACTGGTGACCCTCAGATCATGGTATCGATTCCTGTATCACCTCCAGGATTGCTAGTAGAAAATGGCTAGTTAAAATGTTCCTGTACCAGCATGCAGTAACTGGCTGGAGGCCTACCTGTTAGCTGTGGTCAGGTTTTCAGCATAGAGAAGGGGTGCTCAGCCTGAGGACAGGCAGATGTTTTTAACAGCATGGCCAGGCAAGCCTGCAGGTCAGGAGGAGGTGGGAGGCTGGGGAGGTCACTCTGCCCTGGCCTTTGGTGCAGTGACCTCCTCCTCTCCAGGCAGCCCTCTGTGGGGCTGCCTGCCAGCAGATCTCCTCCTGTGCTGCAGGGCAGGGCAGGAGGCTGTGTCTTGTGGGTGTTGCACATGTCATGTGGTCCAGGGAACCAAAGCTAGGTGTGATGTTGGGTGGGCCAGAAAAGGATGTGTTGGTGCCTCTCGTCAGCAACGTACAACAGTTCCATTCTAATATGAAAGCTTTGAAACTTTCCAATTACTCCTGTCTCTAATGTACAAACTATTCTTGCCTTTTGTGTTTTGTCAAGTAAGGAAAGAAGAAAATGTCCACTTCGTAATGCATTTTCTCAAACTGTCCCTTTTTCCCCTGAAGCAATTGGTGCCAGTATCTAACTGTTCCACAGGCTAAATACATATATGGCTAATACCTGCAAACGTATGCACGCTGATGGGTCTCTCTTACTACAAGTGTCTTGCTCGCACAGTGTTCTGCAGCTGTATGTCTGTGGATTAGCATATTTGATTAAACATACATGCAGAACTAGAGATCACAGTACAAGGGCATGTACTATATGAGCCTTTAATCTCCAATGTGCCCCATGGGTAAGGTAGATGGATTAGTATTGTCACGTGTAATCATCTAATCTTATCTCTCAGCCCCATTGACGGATCTTCAGGGTTGGAATCCCCAAAGATCTGGAGAGCTGTGAAGCCCCAGGATGCCTGGTTTTTCATATGGAAGGATGCAGATTACCTGTCTTGGTTGTTGTCTCCATCACAGGAGAATGAGGTGGCAACCCAGCTACTTCCCTCTGGGTGCCTCCTTTTGAAATAGTTAAAGGCAGTAGGACTTGGAGTGCCTGATGCCCTGCTGTTTGCATATATCTGACATCATAGTTTCTTTCACCATAGTAAGCTGGCTAAATTAATTTGATTTTAAAGAAGTGAAGCACTGAGACTGTGCCTGACATTTTCAGGATTCCAGGACGCTGTGTTCCCAGATCAATATGCTGATTTAGTAACATAACTTATGCTCAGGAAGGCCATGTGATACTCCTAGACCCATCCATCTTAGTCTAGCATTTCTATTAGAGCTGTGCAAATCCTTTCCAGGACAGCAAGCACAATTGCAGGAGCTTCCCATTAGAATGGGATGGTGCGGAATTACAGATACCCCCCACTAATCAAATCTGAAGATACCCCTTTCCTCTTGTCTGAGTCTCGAGTAAGCCCTTACACAAGACCAGCTGTGTCTTGCTAGCAATCATACAGGCACATGCATAGGTAAACGCACGGCTACAACACTAATAACCTACTGCCCATAACACGTACGCTTGCATATGCAGATAAAGCAGGCCCATCTTTAAGCAGACACTTTTTCAGCTAAAGAAATGCACTTGGGAAGGTAAAAGGGCACTGAAAGCACCAAGAGATTATGTATTTAAAAACCAATGAGAGATTTAAGTTCTTTGCAGACTTGAATAGAATCAGAATGGTGCACAAACGTAGTCTGAGTTTACATGTATTGAAACTAAGCAGATATCACTTGATCATGTAGCTCATTTAAAATATATAAAAACTGTTTTGTTACAGGCCATTTGTGTTTATGATGCCCACAGAAGCAGCGCATTGAAGTCAGTAGCTGTTGTGTCACTCAAACGAAAAGTGACTTTAGAACAAAGATGATATGAGCAAACTTTCTGTTCTATTATTTATTAGCAAAAGAAAAAAGAATATAAACAAATGCTACTCTCATATTCTGTGTTAAGCAGCCCACATTGTAGCTTTCTTAAATAACACAATGCCTAGAGTTTATACCTCCTTATGCTTACAAGATACTGGCAGCTGCATCTCCTAACAATGATAGGAAAATCTTATTTATTTCAAGGTGCATTAAAATTCCAATTTAAATAATGAGCCTTCCAGCTGGACAGAGCAAAAATTAACATAGCTAATTGTAGCGATGAAGTTGTATGACTTCTAGTCCGATACCAGTTGTTTCTATATTAACCCAGCTTTGACTCAGGATGTCTTAGAGGCATACTATTTACCAATACGGATGCTCGCCTGACTACGACGTTAAGAAGAGGCTTGAAAGTATACTGAACGAAGTCTGCTTCTTGCCAAGGCTACATTTTTTAAGTGCCTTTCCTACTCCACGTAGCCAAAGTACTCTTGAAGATGTCGCATCCTTAATGCGCCTCACAATGGCAGCTGACAGATCCTGGTGCATCGCATTGGCCAGGAAGCAGAGTTCAAAGGGTGGCTCAACTTTGTGGGTTTGTGTATCACTCCACCAGGCAGCACTTTAATAATGTATTTTCAAGGTTACAACGTTCGTTTTGGCCTCGTACTTGCTAAGTGGCATAGAAATGTTATGCACAGTACACGGAAATGCTGTAATCTATTACTTTCTAAAAGCCACCCAAAGTACTGCACCATAATCAAATAGCACTTCTTGATGACATTGTATGCCCCAGATGTGTCCTGAAGCACACTGACACAAATAAGTCATCCAAAGATGCACAGCCAATCAGGAAACTTTGCTGAATGCAGGGCTCGTGTACGAGCAGTTCTCTGCCTTTAAACGATGCCTTTGTTTTAATGAAACGCTCGCTAACAATGAAGCTACGGACACACGCTTGGTCTGTCCCTGTTGCTCACAGCTAGGTCATCGCTGTGGCCATTTTCTGGACTGCAGCCAGCCTGAGGTTAGCTCGTCTCCCTGAGGGAGCAAATAGGCCTGTTACTCCCACTCCTTTATATACTGGGGAGGATGTTAATTTTCACCACGCTTCTATAATTAAAATGCCTCCTTTCTCTTCTGTTGTCCCCTGAATGTCATAGAATCACAGAATGTTTGGAAGAGACCTTACAGACCATTCAGTCCCACCCCCCTGCCATGGGTAGGGGCACTCCCACTGGGTCAGGCTGCCCAGGGCCCATCCAGCCTGGCCCTGACCACCACCAGAGATGGGGCATCCACAGCTTCTCTGGGCAGCCTGTGCCAGGGCCTCACTTGGGTATGGAGATCAGTTAGCCTCAATTTCTCTCTCCCTCTTTTTTTTTTTTTTTATTTGCAAAAGGTAGGGAATTTTTGGTGCATCTTTTTGCTTTATTTCTGAAACTAATGAGGTGCTTGTTTGGGTAGGCACCTGCGTGCAAGAGGTGGAGAGCATGGTTGGTGGAATACAACGCACATGAGCATTAACTCAGTACCTATTGCTACTGATAACACGTAAACAAAGTTCATGGTAACTTTGTGGGCAGTCCTTCCCCTAAGGCTCAGTGCAATATTGCTCTGGTCCTGTATCTCAGGAAACAATGAACCAAGTTCAGCACTTGAAGTATGTCCAGTAATATAATTGTTGCACCTTAATTGGCAGGAATTTCATGTTTAGCTGCATCTGATGTATTTTTTAATGCTTTTCAGCACAGTTCACTTAAGATGATTTATTTTGCAAGAGAATTTTGCCAATGCTATGATTCTTGGAGTCCTGTGTTCTGTAGCATAAATAGCAGCTAGCGTATTTATGCCTTCTGAAGCCAGTGGAAGTCTGTCTGTTGACTTTCATGGGGCTCTGGATTAGATCTTTAATGAACATCTCCTGATATCATTATAGGAGCAAATATTGGAACAGCATCATGAAAACTTCAGATTTAGTCGATACGGAGGATTTATTACTTTTTTTTTTTTTTTTAGAACATAAAGTAGTTTGGAAATTGCTTCTTGAATGACTTCACCTGCTGCTCTGTTCATGCTCATCCCACAGTGACCTGAGCCACCCAGATAAATATTTTGTCAGAGAAGAGCTGAGACCAAGATTAGGACAAAGGAAGAAGCCGTGCAATATGAAATCAGCCATGAGCTTTGAGACAAACAGAAAACAAATTGCAAATTCCGAATCAAATCTGAGTGCACCCAAAGAGATGTGGAATTCCCACCAGATTCTAAACTTCTCCCACTAAGCGTGAGGTGTTGAGTTGCAGAGAACCCGAGAGTTTTGAAATGTAAACACACAATGCGTAAAGCGGAAGCCACAGAATTAATGAATCCTGTTAATTTCTCACTGCCCCTGCCTTGGACTAATTAGTGCAAATTAAGTGCTGCACTTGTCAGGCAGAGCAGTTTGTGCACCATGTATTGCATTAAGAATTGTTTTGGATCCATTTGCACAATGCAAAAGTAGTGTGAAAATATTTTTATTTCAATTAGTGGTAGTTTTACAGTCATTAAAAGATTTCTTTAATAGGCTTAGACTCCCATGGCCTGCACAGCTGCATGAGGTCTGGTTTGCATTTAAAGGTGGGAGAAAATATAGTGGGAAGGAAGACATTTAGCTGACTGGATTTGCTTAATTAACCCCCACCCCATGCTAAAATGCCAAACTGGGCTGATCAATTATCTGTCTGTTCATCACAGGCCAATCGCTTAATTGGAAATTATCCCTAATAATTACACAGTCAAATAATGGCTGGATTTATTTTTAATGAATGTGGGAGCCCTTAACAAGGATTTAAATGGACCCACCAGGATTACTCAAAATTGACAACAGTCAAAGGGCCGGGAGCTGTTACACATGCTTGCGTGGAGGAGAGCCTCGCTCTGCTTGTTTTCTGTTGGGTGATGTTTTTCCACTTCCATTACTGCAGTGGGACAAACTGAAAATGGGGGATTAGAGAGAATGAGGAGGGGACTCAGAACGACGGATGCTGCGAAGGGAGGGCACAATACAGGACCAAGTACAGACCCTGCCTGCACAGAAATGAGATGGAGCCCTGGCAGGCAGTGCAGAAAGGGACTGTCGGCACAGCGGCGCGCTCGCCCTCGGCGGAGTTCCCGGCGGGGGCAGCAGGGTCTGCCCTTGGGGAGGAGCGGTTGCAGATGCAATTAGTGCTGGCACAAACATGGGACAGGGCTTTTGGCACTCGTTTTTCAGTTTTGACAGACAGGGAAAACAGAAGAAAGGAGTCTCTTTTTTTTNAAAAAAAAAAAAAGGGCTTTTTTTTTTTTTTTTTTTTTTTTTTTTTTAACTCCGTATTTATTTCCCTCCTTCTCTCTCTCACTCCCCATAAATAGTTTTCTCTCTTCACATTCCCTTAAATCTCTCAGTATGTAGGACATGTTCCATGGCAATGGCCACTCCTCAGCACACTAGTCAGCCTGGAAACAAGATATATACCTTGTTGAAATACTAAACCAAATGAGAATAGGAATTTAAATATAAAGCTGCATCTGCTCATAGGCAGGAGAGTTGAATAAGCAACAGAAAACTTGGAATGTGAAGAAGGAAATACACTGAATGCAAAGGGGCATGCAGGGGAGGGCTGAACTGTGTATGCTTTCTAACATGATCCAGGTAAATCATAGAATCATAGAATGCATCATAGAATGGCTTGGGTTGGAAGGGACCTCAGAGACCATCTAGTTCCAACCCCCCTGCCATGGACAGGGCTGCCAGCCACTAGCTCACTAGATCAAACTGCCCAGGAACCCATCCAGCCTGGCCTTGAACACAGACAGGGATGGGGCAGCCACAGCTTCTCTGGGCAGCCTGTGCCAGCGCCTCACCACTCTCTCAGTGAAGAATTTCTTCCTGATGTCCAACCTAAGCCTCCCCTCTTTCAGTTTTAGCCCATTCCCCCTTGTCCCACCATTATCCACCCGTGCAAAAAGTCAGTCCCCCTCCTGCCTGTAAGCTCCTTTCAAGTATTGGAAGGCAGCGATGAGGTCTCCCCAGAGCCTTCTCTTTTCCAAGCTGAACAATCCCAACTCTCTCAACCTTTCCTCATAGGAGAGGTGCTCCAGCCCTCTGATCATTTTGGTGGCCCTCCTCTGGACCCACTCCAACAGCTCCACATCCTTTCTGTACTGTACTGGGTAAATAAGGTGACTGAACTGTTTTTGAAAAGGGAACTCAGCACCTGTCTGATCCTTATATTTCTTGTATTGGTGCCCAGAGGTCTGGTTCAGAAATCAGGGTGCCACTGTGCTAACAACAAAAACACTGGAACTCTGTGTTTCCCACCACCATTACCCAGCCTCTCAGCAAAAGTGCTCTCCTAGCTCTGATTTGCTTTTTTGTTCCTATGTTGCTTGCTCTTTGTAGGTCATGTGTAAGCAATTTTTTCTGCTGCTTTTTCTAGGAGGTTAAGTAATTAACTTGGGGGAGAATGGGAAGCTCTGATCTCAGATCCCTTTGAAGGCCTTTTCCTGAGATTTCTGCAGTGTGCCTTTTCCTCCTCTGAAATTTCTTACTCTGGATTCTTGCACGGGGAGATGATATTCTGGACATCAATGTCCTAATTCATGTCTTTCTTAATTGCAAAGCATCCTGTCTCATATTATACTCCTAAAGAGATTTTGAGATCTTAAAATGAAATGAGACACGAGTGAATATTGGACCGTTTTTCTGGTTTGTTTTGCTTGGTTTTGTTTTTTAAATGCCTGAGCCCTGTCTGCGTGTACTCCACTGTGATGTGGGTCAAGTTTTGCTTGTGCAATCGCTGCCTGAAAATTTCAGTCTGCACTTAGCAGCTCAGTGGCTGGAGGACACAACACTGGAGCTGTGGAAGCATGGCTGCATCTCCTGTCTGTCAGTGACCCCATGAGTGGCATAAATTTGGTTTGGATTGAAGTTCTTCAAAATGCAGATGGTCCCCAAAAGATGAATGCGGCAGTGTCCATCATTTCCAAGCGTGACTTTAAGTACCTTCTCTAGTCTCTGTGCTGTTGTCACTCTGATGGGTTTGCTTCTGGCAGTGTTGAGTCTAGTTTGTACATGTGGAATTGGCACGTTAAAGTTGAATTTCTGCTTACAGCCCTTATTTAGGGAAAGGAAACCAAGACCCTGCACTGCCAAGGCAATTGCTGGATTTATTCTCTAGACCGGATGCCAGTAATGGGGGTGGGGAGGAAGAATCACCCACCTATCCTTTTCACTGAGCAGATTGTTTCTTTTTGTGTTTTTGTAACTGACTTAATTTACCCTTTGATGTTTTTATTGTTGGTTTCTCATTCTCTCCTCATCAGAATCTTTCCTTTTAAATATACGTTCCAATCTGGACCGCTGTTCCCATGTCTTTACTTGTGATACAGTTCTCTTTTATGCACAATAAAAGTACCCATTTCCAGTATTTGTACTCTGAAATAATGCTGATAGTGGTTAAGGGTGCAAGAATCTTATTCAATATTAATAAGAAAACATTGGCACAGTTTTTTTTTTTTTTTCTTCTACCCTTTTTATCTGGAATAAGCACATCTTCCAGCTTCTCCAACTCCCTTGTCATTTGTTCACAGGATGACTTTTCCAAGAGTAGTACTAGGCACAGGCACCTTACGTTTTAAGATCTCTTCTCCCATCCTATGCCTAATGGGGATTTTGTGGCACTAGAAATACTGGCATAAAGCAGCCTTTTCCCCAACCTGGATAGAAGCACGTTTCTCACTGAATCTTCATTCCCAGTGTTTTTTCTCTTGTCACAATAAACAATCAACAGTCCCAAAGAATGCTGTAATTAAAATATCCTCAAGGAATAGTTGTTGTTATGGATACTGTTAAGTGCGCTGAAAAGTGCTATGGGTTACTGAGAAAGAAGAAATAGTAATGTGTAGTCTTTTGACCTTACTTTGACCTGCGGGGGGAAACAGACTATGTGAAATACAGATATGCATTTTTATCCAGACAATGCATCACGGCTGGAATACAGAGCATTTCTTCAGTGTTTTTTTTTTTCTGTTTTGACTCTTTTTAGAAAGTACTCATTTTAGAAAGTATTTTCAAGTAGCATGAAACCCTCTGTGTCGAATAGAAATTTAGGCTTTGAATGTCACTGCCTTCATTGCTGGTTCCTCTGCAGGTGATCTTGTTTGGAGGTCTCCCTCCCCGGCAGGGCTCCACACACCCCATGGGGACCTACTGGCTGGGTGAATGGATGGATGGAGGTCAGGACCAGCTGGCTGACTTACCTGGTAGCATGGGGCCATTCGGCAGCAGAGCCAGAGCTAACGGCAGCAGTGGGAGCTCGCGGGTCCTCTGCTCGGGAGCGGCTGGGCCCCTGCGAAGGCCCTGCTGCAGGAGTCAGGCCGTGGGTGGCGTGGCTTTCCCACGCCTTTCTGCGCCCAGCCGCAGCCCCATGCTGTGCAGCCCGGGGGGGATCACCTTTGTGTGCGGGAAGCCTTCCTGTGTGCGGTTGTGTTACTGCCTTTGGACCCCAGCCTCCCTGTGCCTCCTGCCCCGTGCCTCTTCGCTTCCTCTAATGGCATTCTGGAGGGGAATTTGTCAAACACCCTTTGAAAGTCCAAGTGATCTACGTCATTTGGATTTTCTCTCCTTGCTCTCGCTGACAGCCATGGAGCATACTAACAGATTAGAGAGGACGTTTTTCTGTCTGTTTTTCTTTTATTTTTTCTTTCTTCCTTTTTTTTTTTTTTTTTTTCTTTCTTCCTTTTTTTTTTTTTTTTTCTTAAAGAAGCAGGATAGGTTTGTCTTTACCATGTTCCCTTTCTCTTAGCATGGCTTCAACCACTATTGCCTGTATGAAAGTAAGGAAGGTTCATCATTCTGCAAGCACTTCTAGCTACATATATGTATGAAGTTTATAGCATCTTTGTTTTTAAGATGTTTTAAAAACATTTGGTAGGAAATCACATTTTTGCTATCTGCTCAGTCATTTAATTTTCCAGATGCTTTTAATATCCTTTAATCCAGACCACCCATTTTGTTTATTTGGCATGCTATCTTCTGTTTTGATACCTTTATCTCTGTTTTTACTCCTCCTCGTTGAAAAGTAATGGTTCAACAGCATTCTCTGCTGTGAATATGCATTCAAAGAATCCTTTTGCAAAATAAAGTGGTTCACCCAAGATATAAAGCATGGCTTTGCTTCTACACCCCATTGCAATTTGTGAGCACTGCTGGCGTGCTCACAAAGGGCAATAAAGGGCATAAAGGGCCCTGTGATCTGCCCAAAATTCTGTAAAATGCATAGAAACAGATTGCAGGGAAGAGAGGGAATGACCCTGGGACATCCCAAGAAGCCCTGGAAAGACCTGCAAACAAAAGCAAGGAAAGTCTGGAATGAGGTGAAGGAAAGGTAAAGCTTGAACAACAACTGAGAAAAGCATAGAATGGACTTTCAAATGTGCTGAAGGCCTCTCATATTTGAATACCTCATTAAGTAGCTGCACGAGAACTGAGCACCTAAATGCCTTAAAATCTGGTCCCAAATAACTTAGATTTTAAGCTGTCCCAAAAACAAAGTGATTTTCTGTTTCAGGATATGAAAAAGTGGGATGAGCAGTGACTTTCCACTCCATGTATTTAAGATTTGTCTCATCAATCTTAAGCCTAAGAAATAATAGTGAAGATTTAAATTCTGTACAGCTATGCACTGCCCTGTTCTTGGAAACAGACCGAGAAGGAATGCTAGAGGTCCTGCCTTCTGAATTAAATACCTTGTAAATGGAGGCTGCCTGCTGCGAAGTGTTTGACTGGGAGCAGGAGCAGAGCTCTGTGGGACTGTCCCCGCACTTTGCCAGGTGGACATGTGTACGTCCTTACCGGGATCGAGGCACGTACTGCTTCAGCCTGGAAAGGCTCACAGGTTGGGGCCCAAGCACGCAGGCTGCACACAAATGCTCACACCCAACTGAGATTTTTCAAACTTCTGTTCCATTAAAAAGGCAAAAGAAGCTCTTTTCATTCAGTTTCAGGCATGACAAATTGGTAGTTTTAGAAGAAAACTGCTTTTGAGTTATAATACTGGATTAAATGAGGAACTGGAGGGGAACAAAAGCGTTCCAGAGGTACGATTTGGCATAATGCTAAACATTTTCAGGATATACACAAAATTACAAGTAGCTAGGAACAGGAATGTAAAAACTACTCTGCCCTCTCTGCCATGCCACCAATGTTGCTACCGTGGCACTACAGTAATTTATTGTTGCAGAACATTCCCTCCTAGAACTCTCCAAATATTTTAAGGAATTTCAATTACATATTGCAGAGGAGCGTCTTAAAAAGTGTTCAGGTTTGCTAGCTTTAGGGACCTTAGAGGAACATGTACTCAGAAAAGCAAACAAAACCAGAAAGAAGTGTACACTGTTTAATTAAAATACCAGGTTTTGGCACGTTTGTGTTCTCGTTAACCATGACTTCTTGCGAATAAAAGCCCGGCATAAAATCTGTTAAGTGTACAGAAGGGTTTAGAAGGGTTTTTTCTTCTTTTTTTTTTTTTTTTTTTTTTTTCCTTCTGAGCTTTGTTCCAAAGGCTTGTGTTTTCACCAGGAAAAAAAAAAAAATCATAGACTTTGTAACATTTTTTGTTCTATTCATACAAGTTACGGACAGTTTGGGGCTGTTTATGTGATCAGGCCTGTTGGCCTGAGAAATGTTGGTTTCGTTACATAAGAAATAAGTAATGGAATCTTCCTCTGTGTGATCTATGGCTGTGATAGATGCTCAGTAGCTGTGAATGGGGGCAGGAAAGAGCTGCTCCATGAAGAGCACTGCCAGCCTCAGTGCCAGCCAGGAGTTGCTGGCTCTCCAGTTTCGTATGGGGGCACACGAGTTGGTTTTGCTGCATGGGCATATGGGGCAATGAGGTGTAGTTTCCAGGCTGTTGTAACAACAGAGTTGGTACTTCCAGCTCTAAACAACTCCTCTTCGTGATTCTAGAGTGTGTGGTTAAGTAGAAGGGGATGGTCTGGATGCATCAGTAAGTTGCTAAGGGCCTTCTGCAGCCAGTGACAAGCTGCAGTCCTGTATGGCACGTCTCAGCAGCACGATGCAAGCACTGCACGGTGCAGCAAAGCAGTGCAGCACAAGCACACCTTGAAATTTTTGGTCTGGGAGGCGGTAAATGGTTTTAGTCTTGTAATGGGCTTTAGTTGAGAGACACCATTTCCCTGATTTCTGTACAAATTTGGCTTCTAGGTCAATGTGATGTTCTCTGCTTCTCTTTGGCATTGAATTCTGCTGTTGGCCTGTTTACTAAGCTACATAAGATATGCCTCCATCTTTACAAATGTTTCAAAGTGTTCAAATGTTTACAAATGTTCCTTTCAAAGTCAAAAATGAAACTTTACGCTGGTAAAGTTGAAAGGAGTTGTGAGAGAGGTGAACATAGTACCATGAGGATAGGTAATGGAGGCCTGTTCGCAGATACTTTGAGTTACCAGGAAAAATCTAATCATTCCTTGTTGGTTTCTGTCTTATCGGGAACTTATCAGGGAGGGAGGATCCTCGGCCTTGTGGACTGGACTTGGCAATGTAGGTCCATCCGTGCTGGCACCAGTGTAATTTCTCCTGCTGGGTACACCAAGGGGTTTGCACTGTGGGAGCTGATGAGTAGCCATGCCCATCTCTTACATAGGTATGAGCCTGCGTAATAGGGTAATTACATATCCTAAAAAAATTAGATATCCCATAAAAAAAAGTCCCAAGTTTTGCTCTGAGTAACGCCAGCTTGTCCTAAAATCAGCCAGCAAAGAAAATGTAGCTGGGAGCAGCAAGTGGCTGTTGCTTTATGTTTACGTTCTCTTGCACAGCGGTCTCAGTGGCAGTACCTGATGCTGTCAGCACCCTAACACTGAGCATCTCTTGCAAGGCACTCAGCTAACCATCCCAGATCGGGCTGTGGGATGCTAATTAGTCCTAGAGAGGGCTAAGTGGTTTCAGGTAATAGTATTATTAGTACTGAGGTAACCAGGTGACACGCCAGAAGAATTTGAAATTGCTAGCTGAGTTATGAGCATAGGGGTCTCTGGCTTATTCTTCTTTAAATACACTCGTTCTATATTCCCTTGACTGCAACTAAACTGCAGAATATTTACCTGCCTGATTGTTGTTTGTAAATCTAGGCTCTTTCCTCCCCACCTTCTAAATCTTCCTTAGATGCTGAGAGGAAAAAATAGCATACAAGAAAGTGGCTGTAAAGCATTTCTTTTCTGTTCTGCCTCTGCGCGTAGAGCTTTTTGTGGCACTCAGGGGTGCAGTAGGGCTTGAACAGTCCAGACAGTGTGCCAAACCGTATTCCTGTAGGACATTGCTAGATATCCCTGCTCGTAAACCCTGCCTGCAGAGCTGTAACTGGAGAGAGAGTGAGAAAGAAAGAGAAAGAGGTGAAGCAGGGAGGACACAGAGGTGTGATTAAGGGCTTCCAGAGAAAGCAGAGAGGGAAAACAGAGAGAGAAAACAGTGGAAGGACTGGGGAGATGGGAAACAACAACATTCAAGGGCCTGACTGAAGACAAAGGGGTTGAAATAGAAAGTAAAGGAAAAAAGATAATTGCAGTCCTGGGATGATGTATTAAGGTGAAAAGCTGGTCCAGTCACAGCAACCCTGTGTGGAAAGCCAAGAGCTGGCTGGCAATCAGCAGGCAGAGGCGGCGAGAAAAAGGGAGAGATGGAAGAAAGTTGTTAGCCA
Organism: Alectura lathami; assembly: GCA_013399715.1. Lineage (NCBI taxonomy): Eukaryota > Metazoa > Chordata > Aves > Galliformes > Megapodiidae > Alectura > Alectura lathami. The sequence goes on along the minus strand of VXAV01005855.1, from coordinate 37,860 downwards.
CGAGAGCGAGAAAATGTGCTGCTGTGCTTTGTGGGGGACTGAGAGTCGTTGTGCTTGGTTGTGGACAAAATCCTCAGAAATCTGCAGGCAGAGAAGGGAAGGCTGTCCTGCAGGGAGACAGAATTATGAGCTGCTCATACTGAATATTTTTTTTAGAAGGTAAAAATGGCAGCAGATTCATGAAGAAGAACCGCTGGATGCTTAGCACAGGTGAATTTCAGTCTGCTTGTCTGAGTATCTGAACATGGTTTTAGGGGCACAACTTACACGTGTGAAAGAAAAAGATGTGGGGAGCGAGGCCTTGTTCTCCCTCCTTTGCTGGTGCAGGTATCTGGAAATCAGAACTGGTGTCTGGATGGTGAAAGGCATAGATTACTGCTATCACAATAGATTGTCACCACATTAGTTTTTCGTCCTTAAAAACAAGAGGAGAATCTGAGGTAGTGGAAGGAGAAGTCGATGGAGCTCCTGCAAGCCTTGCTCGCTCAGAATCGGCCTGAATGTTTTTAGTTATGGGTCAGCTTCATCTTGTTTCCTAATGAATGATTTGAAAACCTTTTCCCATTTCTGAGAAATGCTTGCCTACTGCTAATACTCTAACCTGCAGTATCTCATTACTCTCATAATTTATTTCTGCATCTGGCTAGCTTTCCTCAGATACGTATGGGCTAAAACTGAACATGAGTTCTATACCGTCATGGTGTTAAATGGCAGTTTTAATTCAGGATGTTATTGTATTTGACTGTGACTGAACAGAAGCTGAAGAATCCATGCAGTACTAAGGAGGGGCTTGAAAATTTCAGCCAGTCCCTTGATTCTGACTGCTCATGTCATGAAAAATCAGAGGTGGGTTAAGTGAGTGGGGCTGGCTGAGGGAGTATGAGAGTTGTTTTTCTTCCCTTCTTCAATTTGTCACAACTTCCAGTACATTCTGGATAAACTCTCAATAAAAACAATGAGCAAAAAAGAGTGACAGATGAATTTTCAGACTTGGGTGACCTGAAGAATTACTTTAAAGACATTAGGAACAGTAAAGGATTTAAATGTGTGACTGCAAGCAACCAGAGACACATTGTATTCTCTTCTTTTATCTTCTGGTGTTCACTTTCATGACTAGTCCATTTCAGTGACATTACTGGGACAAGATCCCTATGGGTATAATTCCTGTTACTTCGGTAACATCAGTTCAAGTTAGCATCTCTGCGCAGATTAGAACTTGCTTGATGAATTTGGTAAGGTTCATGTCAAACACACAACAAGACGTTGTCTCTGTCATCAAATGGACGTGCAGTGGAAGCTGGTGGTGAGTACTATCAAAATAGTGCTATGTGCACAGGGAGAAGGCTGACAACAAGGTGGTCCTTCAGCAAGCAGCAAAGGCTGTGAGAAGTACCTGGGTGGGGAGGAGTGGGAGAGAAGGTTGTGAGTGGGGAGCAGCGGCTAACGCTCCCAGGACATTGGTGCACTAGAAAAGCACCGAATGCCCCCCAAAAAGCAGTTCAGCAAGAACGTTTTTATGAAGTTGAATGGAGCATCCAAAAGGGAGTCTGAGCAAAGAGAAAGCGACTTTCTTAACATTGCTTGGTCAGCAAGCTGATGCTGTTTAATGTTTCATACTTCCGTATTGAGGTTACCAAAGCATTGCAGAAATGTGAGGAGTATTGCGGTCAGGGAGCATGAAATGCCGGACCTACGGTTTTAGTTTCATATCAGAAGCCAAAGAAAAGGGGGAAACCTGAAACGTGTAGCAGGTTTAGGACTTAAGTGTCATACAGGTAAACTGGAATCCTTAATTTACAGGTAGGTACTAATGGGCATCAGAGACCCAAGCTGTGAACAGGGCTGTTAGGAGATTCTGAGTTAACCCTGAAAAGATTAGGATCCTAGTAAGGATGCGTGAAGCCATGAGACAGCGCCAGGCCGACCTGCAGGTGCAGGTAGGAAAACCACAGCAGTGATCCCATGGATCGGAGCTGCCACCCACCCCACGCCCACAGGAGCGCAGAAGGCGGCAGAGCAAAGCAGGTGGCTCCAGGAGAAGGCTGCCAAGCGTTCCCGGAGCTCTCTAAATGCTGCCCTGGCACGCTGTGCTGTCTGCACGTGGTGGCGTTCAGCAGGCTGCGAAAAATGATTTGGTAGCCTTGGCATTTCTGTGGTGAGACTGAGCTAAGCTGCTTAAGCTGCTTAGCAGGCTTGGTGAAGAGGATAATGATTAACTGTTTATTAAAGCCAGCCCCTCCAGGTCAGGATGAGGGATATTGGTGGCGAGAAGGCTCACGCTGCTCTTGCTTTCCCAGTGCCTTCTGTGCAGATAGGGGACTTCAGCCTTCAGGGGTACCGTCACTAGTGTTAAATTTACTGAAAAGTCTGAAGTGGCTTCGCTCTGCTCCAAACACCACTGTGGGCCGTTGTGAGCTTCCCCTCTGCAGTGTGAATCTCCTTAAAGTTAGACACACGCTGTGTTCTAAGAATAACTCTAGAGAGAGAATGCAGTGTACATGTCAACTTAATTAAATGAATTTGTTTAAAATATGATCGATGGTGTGTGAAATTATATAATTTTTCTATAGATACACTTTGTTAATTAATTAATATTTTTAATTAAAGGGTAATTGGAAACTCCTTGCATTACTACCTTTTCCAAAGGACATGAATGTGTCTTTACCCCTTAGACACTGATTAGACCAAAAAGAAGAAAAATACTGGCATTAAACTGGAAGCCCAGGAGATTCTCAAAGGAGGCACAGATGACAGCTATGCCACAGGAAGGAATTTGGCTGCCCTTTAATTCTTCCTTCTCAATCAGCCTTCAGTTTTTTCTAAAATTTTTCATGTTTCTTATTCGGGGAGAGTAATTGTCTCTCTGGGAAACTTGCCTTGGACTATTTCCCTGGTGATGTAGACTAGTTGCTGGTTGAGAGCTGATGTTAGCAGTCTGTCAGAGCTAGGCATAAATCCCTCTTTCTCCCTCAAAATCATTTTCCTCCCATATCTTTCAGTTTACCTGTTTGTTTTGCAGGCTCTCCATATTAACAAGCTCTGACTCCCTATTACTCACTGCCAAACAGCACTGCAGCCCCCAGACTACTTTTTGTAACTGCTGGTGTGGAATAAATGAAAAGAAATGGAGACTGGGAAGAGAGAAATTACTGTGGCCCTTATCTTGCTCCAGAAAAGTCGTATATAATTCATACTGAAGCCAATAGGATATAAAGAGCAAATTCGAGCCCCGTCTGTGGAAAAATTATCAGGAGCTCCCAAATTAAGGCTCTGATATTAGACTTAGGCATTAAATGTGAATGCACCCAGTGAAGGCAATAGGCAGGATGCTGCTTACATGTCTAATGTGAGCTCATGCTTTTGTTTGCAGCTTTAGGGCACAGATTGATGTGATGCAGGGAATTCTGGACAGTAGATAGTTACTCTGCGTGTTTTGGTCTTCTGTTTGGATGGCAAACTGTGACTTTGTGCTGCTGTTACTACCTTACAACTGCTTGCTTTCACTGAATGCATTTAAAGCTAACGTGCGCTGTTTTACCAGGACAGATAGAAAATGCCAGCTCTGTGGGGTTCCCAATGTACCCTGCGGTGTCATACCCACTGTAGACTTACAGGGTCCTAAGCGAAATCATAGTTCAGTGCAGTGGCGGTGCTTTACTGTGTGACATGAGAGGAAAAAGGATTATATGAGGCCAGTGCAGAAAGAACAAAGAGCACAGCAACTAGCAGAGGGACAGGTAAAAACAACAACGAGCAGGAGGAAATCACAGCATGCCTAGGGCAGGCAAAGGGCTCGGGGTGCACATACTTGCACAAAGAAAGTTGCACAGCCTTAGTGATTTACAGACCACAGTTTGCAGGGGAACAATTTTGAAACAATCTAAGACAAGATCTGAAGTATTTTTGAATTCCTAAATGCAAAATTGAGCTCACTGTGTTGTATCCTCATAGAAAGCTCCTCTTATTTGCCTTTAAATTCAACAGTGAATCCCCCCATGCCATGCCTGAGTCATTCATGCGTGACATGTCAGGTGCATGAGAGCTTACATCATACGCCATGCTGATGCATAAAATTTTTAAACCTGCCCTTGACAACCAAACAATTCAGCAACCTGGACACAAGCTGCAAGGATCAAAAAGTAGGACAAAATTACGACTGTTTATACAGCTTTGCACAGTGCCATGGCAATGCTTTTTGCAAGAAGAAATATTTACTGAGAGTAAACACGATTTAGAATGAGATACTGCGTCTGCTCCTTCTCTGTGGGGTCCATGCACAGAATGCTGGGTTAATGCTGCTGCAAGATCCTCAACTTGTACCTCAGCAAGTGCTGTGTTTTTCTAAGGTACAGGAATTAGAGGGGTAAGAGAAAGTGTCCAAGACATGGGGGAAAAACCAGCTTACATTACATTTCCTTCTTGCCTAAGCAAGTGCTGCTTTTTTTTTTTTTTTTTTTTTTTAATCCTTACTGCATGTTGTTTGAGTAGGGTGCTACCAATTAGTGCCAACCATGGCATTGTTTATGATATTGACATCTGTCCAACAGAAACCAACCTGAACACATCAAACTTATTTCGCAGATGTCACTGAATAATCATTAGGTGCTTACAACTTTCAGTTGCCCAGTGGGGAAGGATTCCAGGATATTAAACGGATGAAAAGTTTTTGAATTTCAAAGTTGTTGCTGTAAGAATTTTCACATGAGACAGTGGGCCGAGGGCTTGTAATTCATCTTTCAGGTGAAGCATAAGAGCAGAGGGAATAGTCTTTTCAGCAACGCTGGAGAAAATCTCAAATCTGTGTGGGCTCTCAGTTCTGACTGGTTTTCGAGGTCCAAACGTATCCCAGGGCTCACCCCACTGGCAGCTCTGAAGTTGTGCCTGTTTATCTCCAGCCTGAATTTGCACCAACAGAAAACCGATCATTCTGGCAGAGGCATTTTATTACATTCAGGAGCTATCTAAATGTTGAGGTGATTTTAGTCAATATCCGTTTCACATCTTTTTATATCATCTGCAAACATTCAGGCTTGCAAGAGTGAAATTTCAAACCTCCATCTCTAGGAAGTCACCTAAATACATGGCTTGATTTTTCTCCTCCCAGGACTGTAAACAGCTGGTGCTTGGTGCAACCTGTAGCCACACAGCAGCTCTGGTTTTTGAGCTTCCCATTTAAATAAACATAAATGACGTTATGTGACACCGGACGTTCACGTGGCGTGTGTTTAGAGAAATGAGTATGTCCTCAGCTATGCTGGTTTTGTTTACCATACAGCCATACAGCTTTGTTTAACTCTAGAATTATCTCCCTAAGAAAGAACGTCTCCCACTGTTTCCAATTGATGCCTTAAGCTTGGAAGGGACGGATCTATGGAATACTTATTTTATGCTCAAACTAAAAGGTTAGTCTGAATGTATCTGGGCTGCTACAGTGAGGACTTCCCAATTCTCCAGCCTGACAGCACTACGGGGATTGGGATTCCTTTCCATTGAAATCCAGGAGGACAGCCAGAGCTGCATGGAGACTCCCGTCCCTTTGCACACACCAGTGAAGAATTTACACCTCTTTACACGTCATCTCTGAAGTTAATCCCCTTGATCTAACTGAACCTGAAGAGGTCTAACATGGAATAATTTACGTGATGAGGGGCTGCAAGAGATGTGTAGTGAGAAAGGCAGCAATACGGTATAAATTAGAGTAAGGGGTAGTCTGCTTTACTGGAATACTTTAGGTTCACTTAGATTCGTATGTGAATTTGGCCTTTACTGTCTGAGGGAGAAAGCAAGGCTTCATCATTATTTCACATTGCTGTGACAGAGATTTAAAATATCAACATTTAAAAATTCCTATATGCCTGATTTTAGAGGGAAGCATGAAATGGATGTGTTTTTTGTTTTATTTTCGAGTCGTATGCTGGGAAAACAATGCACTTGTGTAGATACGAGCAGAAATCATTGCAGCCTGTTAAAACAAATTAGGAAACGTGCTTTCGAATCTTAATATAATTTCTAGCGGAAGGAGCCTCTTGACTTGAATGGTAAAGGTCTGAAAATGGTCAGAGAGAGTCATAGAGCTAAGTGGGGATCCCAATTACAGATTAGCAATAATGCAAATGTTGCTGCAGAGGGACCACTCAGCTTCTGCAGCTCGGGAGCTGCGGCTGTGAGCAGAGCGCAGGCATAAAAACCTCTCTTTCATTATTGTTTTTAATTATCTGCACAACGGCAGAGCCGGAATACCTGCTGCACACTGAAGCCCTTTGTGTGAGCCCATCAGCAGAAGCTGTGCAGGCCAAGGCCCCTATTTTTTGACTTCTGGAGGATATTCAGCTGAATTTTCCTTTCACGCTAATGCCTTTCTTTCCTGTTTTCTCCTTATCTTCACTGGGTATTTTCCCTGCTCCACTGAACATAAGTAACAGATGCAGCCTCACGTGACAGCACCAGGGCTTGGCTGTCCAGCTGTGGTCCCAAAGTTCTGACATGCAGCCTGAAGACTCTTGTGTTCCCAATAGGAAATGAGGATTCATAAAGCACCCACAAAAACTAAGAGGAGAAGGCAAGCGTTGACAACAGAAGGCTTGTTGTCTTTGTAGAGAGTCACTGAAACTCATCCCCCCTGAGGAAATCTCACCCCTGTTATGTTGCAAGGTTTGCTTCCAGCCAGTGGCTGTGTAGTTGGAGACCATTGACAGACTTGCTGGTGTACTTGCAAGTAAACCTGCCCCAGGTTTTTGGTCCCTTGGTGGTGTTAACAGCTGTAGGAGGAGAGGCAGAGGCAGAACGAGGCAGCTGGGGCCACGCTCCAGCATGAGCACCTACCTGCCCATGGCTGGGCTTCTGCCCCCGGCTCAGCATCGTCGTGAGAAGCCTGAGGAATGATTAATAGCAAAGGGTATGGCAACTTCTGGCGGATGCTGCGGAGGCTCACATCAGGGCTTGTGATAATGAAGGTGCTCCTCATTCACCTGAGCTGTTTTCCTGACAGCTCTTTGCCAGAGATTCATGTGGCAGTGAATTTCTATCTGTTGTAGAGTTGTGAAAGATGACTTGTGTGTATGAGGGCATAAGGGACTCTTTTTGTCAACGGAGCAGCAGGCAGAAGAAAGTAGGAGTGTGGTCTGGGAAGAGCTGCGTGGTGGGGATAGGCAGGGAAATGGCAAAGCTGGCTGAAGCCCTTCTGGGAAACCAGGACCAAGTGTACAAATACATCAGCAGAGAGAACAACACTGCAGAGTGCGTGCCCGCTGTCGAGTGAGGAGGGAAGGAAGTGATGAGCCAAGTAATCACAGCAATAAACTGCTTTAAAATGAGGGACAATTGGAAAGTAGCACAGACCTTGGGAAGGTTGCTTAGAAAGCAGAGAAGGGACAGCGCGAATGAATGCAAATCAGCCGGCCTACACCATGCATACCACGCGGAGGGGATGAAGTGACAAACGCAGTGAATCACTAATCGCTGTTTCTCAGTAATCGTCGAGAGCCGTGGAGGCTCCAGAGAACAAGAGGGAGAAGCAAAGGTGAAATTCCACCCTGAGCCCGGCTGGGCCGAGCAATTAAAGCCCAGTCAATCCAGCAGCACTCCTCCGGGAAATAACGCGGCAAGCAAGCGGAGGGGAAAATCTTTGAGAAGAGAGGAAATGATGAATGGTGGGGGCGGGGTGGCTGCGTGCAGCTCTCCTCCAGCTTGCAGGAGGGCTGCAGGGCAGATTCCTGGAGGTTCCGTCGGAGCCCTGGGCTGTGATTTGTGGCTCCATGCTGTTTCCAGTCTCCTTGGAGGGCAGAGCAAGCGAAGCTTTGCATGGGTATGGCTGGAGGCTCCTTGGTGATGTGATGGGAGGGAATCCTGCAGAGCTGGGCAAACTTTGCTTTCAGAATTAATAAGATGTTTAAACATGAGCGATAATAACTATTATAACGCTGTATACTGTATAGAAACATATCTGAATGCATACAGGAAAAAGGGAACAGAGAATTCCAGGGACAAAATAAATGGTAAGGGTTGGAAAAGTGTTTTGATTTCCTACCATAGCTAACCCCTTTTTCAAGCGTTTTCATGAGGTTATTTCATATCAAAACATCTGCTCAACAAGGGCGAGCAGGTTTCAATTAGAAGCTTCCTCTGAGCAACCGGAGGGGCTGCCCTGAACCCCAGAAGCCTTCCCAGCTTAAACACTGCCAAAACCCATCATCCCTCTGCAGAGAGTTTAAGCTCTGACAGGGCTTTGCCAAAATCCTTCTGCTGAAAACAGTTTAGAGAATTCTGGCTGGTATCTGAGGATACTGTTTTAATCAGGTCTAGAGCACAGTTAGAGATGGGCATGGCTGAAAAGAGGTGTCCTCCTTGGTCAGCTTTGGTTGTAGCTCAGTCAGTTGTTGGATCGGGATTGCTCTGACGTGGTTCATTGTGCCGCTGCGTGCCTGCCGCTCCCAGCATGAGGGAACAAAGACCTGGGAGGGGGCAGGGTGCTACCGCCTGGGCAGCAGCAGTGAGGGCCCCCCGCAATGTAAGGGGCTTGTGTGGTGGTGAATTTGGTTACAAACACGCATATGTGCTTTCAGGATTTGTTGTGCTTGTAAGTCAGGCTATAAGACAATTCCAGTGTGCCTGTCTTTCACTTTTTGTTTTTGCAGGTTATTGCCTTTATTTTATTTAATTTTATTTTTTCTAGGGGGTGGGAAGAGGTAGTGGAAAGTGAAGGGGAGCTGGGATTTTTTTTTTTTTTTTTTTTTGGTCCATTAATCTGGCTCTAAATAGCTGCAATTCAAATGCAACAAAATCTGAGCGATATAGCAAACGTGATAAAGGAAGAAATATCATGAAAGCTGGAAAATAAGAGTAGGAAAAGTAATAAAAATGAGAATCAGATTGGAAAAAGAATACAAAATCCTTGGCATGAGGACAGAGTGCTAGGGAAGGGAGGAAAGGCACAGAGAGCTCAGAGATTTCTAGCAGGTGTTGAGCCTGATGCACACATCCTTTGCACAACAGCGAGTGGCTAAGCAGGGAGAATACAAAGAAGCATGACTGACATAAGCACAGTCACCATGCCAATGAGCACAAGTGCCTGTATATATTAATAGGCCAGAGGGAAGATGTGAATGCAACGGGAACGCTAGTACCGGAGGTGAGCTGTATCATCGGCAATATATGGATGTGGTGTGGGAATCTGACATCTGATTTCAGCGCTTGCTGTCTCCAGGACAAAGGGGCACTTTGAGAACCTGAGGACAGCCCAGGTGCAATGAGACCGCAGCATCACCAAAACCCCAGCAGTCCTGAGCCTGTACGGTGGCTGGGGACTGATGCTGGAGCATATCAGCTGGGCGGCCTCTGTGGCTTGGTGTTAGGGTGCAGCCCAAAACAGAGCCTCCCCAGCAGTGAGCTGCCCTCTCTGTCTGCCGTACAAACCTGCGGTTGCCAGAGGGGCTAAGCCCCCCAAGATATTCTCGTGGTTCAGCTTCCCAGGACTTGGGCTCCCTGCTTTGTCGCTTGCTTTATTCCTAAAGCACAGGGATAAAGAGCCCGAGCTCCCTCTTCCCAGTACCCATCTGAATGGGTGGGTACTTTTCCCAGTTCCTCCTGCAGCCTGGCTGTTCTCTTTCTGCGTGCTTCCCTGGCCCTGCCACCCTCGCTGCGTGTTAATCACCGCGCACAGTCACCATTCAAATGCCCTGTGATGTTTCAACGCTGGGGACAGCTATTCTCCTTGCTGATTGACGGCTGGGCCTCCACCAGCACACTGGTTTGCTACTACGAGGGTGAATGCATATGTAGATAAGCAGCTGAGCTTTCTTAAACATTTCAGAGGCTATTGTCTATCTCTGTGCGTGTACCTACACATGGGCTTCTGCTGCGCTCCACGTGGGAGACCGCTTTGCTCGCTGAATGGGCACGGTTTCTGCTTTAGCCACAGCTCTTCGTTCGTTGCTGTGACTTTTCATCCCTTCCCTCCAGTGTTACAGCTCTTGTCTGCTCTCGTTTAATAAGTGGAGCCCCATTTTCTTACTTCATGCCTCTGCCATTTCTTTGCTTTGCAGCCTACCAGCAGAATCCATTTGCCTGGCAAGACTGTGGTTAAAGCATCTCACTCAGTTTCATCCTTTTATTCAGTCTTTCTACCTGCCTATGGCTGCTGGTGGTTGACAAGCGTCTGCCTCCTATTTTTTTTCCCTAGGCAGGCTTACAGCCCTATTGTTCCCTGCTAAAAGGCTTTCTGCTCCGTTTGCACACACATTACGTAGCACCTTGTGGCTGGAACTAATGTGACAGGTGAAAACGTGGAAACTAGATAGTTTTGGATATATTTAGGGGCATAAACAATAACTTTGTCCTCTTTTAATATTTGTTTCATCTGGGGAGCTTCTGGCCTTGTTACAAACACCTGAAGAGTGTTGGCTAACTGTTGATTGTTTTTTTTTTTTTTGGTTGTTCATATCCTGTCAGGTTTCTGCAGGTCTTTATGGTTCCTGTTTTCATTCTCTTTTCCTCACAGAGATGCATAAGAAAAGCTTGGAGGAAGTTGGTTTGTAAAATGCAGTGACAAAAAGAAAGTGGGATGTATGCTAGCATATTAGTAAAGAGCAGAGAGAGAATTTAGTACGCTGGAGGAGTTTTCTAAAGCCCTACTCAACATTTCACATTTTATGATTCTTAATGACAAATGGTGATTGTGAATATTCATGAATTTTTCCCTGGGTTAATGTCATAACCTTTGCAATAAAAAGACTGTTTTCATCAGTAATAACTACCTTTCAGTTTATTTATGCGATAGCCCCAAAATTAACATTCCAAGTGTGAGAAAGTAGTTTTGCTTGTTTGCTGGAGTGGGGAGGGAAAAATACATTTTAAAAATCTGACACGTTGTGCCTTTATTGAGACAATGCAGTTATTTACTTTCAAGCTCTTGGTTTTCATCTCAATGTTTTTAGACTGCTGGAAAAGGTGTCTCAATTCAGCTTTACTGAAGAGGCGACTCAGCGTGTAGTATGAAGAATCTGTTTGTCCTTTTGAGCATGAAGATTTTGTCTGTCTTTTTTTCTCCCACTTACTCTGAACATTAATTTAGTATTTCATCAGTAATTCCCTTATATCCATTCCCCTGGTCAGTATTCACTCTTCCGCTCCCTTCTTGTCTACCATTGTATTTGGAGCCTTGCAGTCATTCCATCTTACTTTGCTGCACTGAACTGGATGCGTCCTTTATCTGTCCATAAGCCTAATTTATTCAAATCATTTTAAATTTTCTTGCTCTGTGCACCATTTTACACTTATGTGCTATCAGCAAAAAAATTCCACTTTAAATATTATATCCCCTGCAGGCCATCTATATAAAAGTTGAACAAAAGTGGGTATTGTGCTGAAATTTGGGAGCACTGCCTTGTTCCTGTCCCTCTAGTCACCCCGAACCATTCCATTTTGTGACATTCTGCTTCTTGTCCCGTGGATGACTTCGAAGCCATTTGCTGTTGCTCTTTTCTATACTACGCTTGCTGATTCCGCAGATCAATCTCTTCGTGGGGTGTGACACCACGTGAATCCCTGCCATGTGGATAAATTATGCCCACCGCTTCACTTCTGCCTCTCCATTTAGGACAGTGCTGTAAGAATTTTAAGCACATTTGACAGACATGTTGTGAATCCAGGCTGCGTCTCCTTCCCCAGACTGTGTATTTTTGCGTTGCATAATCCTGGCCCATATTAATGTTTCCAATATCCGTTCTGTGGCTGCAGTTAGGATTACTGGTGAGTAGATTCCTAAATCCTCCCTTGATGTAAGGAAAAAATAAAAAAAATAAAAAGCTGGAGTAGCTACCTTCTAGGCATCTCCAGATATGCCTTCCTCAGGAAGCTATCAAGCAGTATTACTAAAGGTTTTCCAATTTCCCTTGCTATTTCCTTCCATCTTCTGAGATGCAGTTAATCTATGTCTTGGGCCCTGTCAACTTTTAATAGTTCTAATTAACTAACTACCTGTCCAGATTGGATCATAAAGCCTTTTAACATGTCATTTTTTTCCCCTCAAGAAAATGTATCCTTGTTTCCGGGATGTGACCTTCTGCTTCTTCTGTAAATACTCAGGCAAAGAATATTAATTCAGCCTCATTTCAGCATCACTCTCATCTGTCACTGACTTCTCACTCGTACCCTCTCATGGCCCCATGGATTCCTTCCCTGGTCGTGTGCTTTTAATATATCGAATGAAAGATCTCCATTGAATTTCTTCACATCCTTGCCATTTTTTTAAAAAGCATTTGCTGCTCCAGAGTTTCCTGCCAGTGTTTATAATTGCCCAATTTTGAATGCAATGGCATCAGCAGACCTGCTAAGTAATATAATAATAATGCAATAGAGGAAACTGAAACCATGGTATGGGCCCGAATGGCGGACTTGTCTGGAACTGGATATTGTGAAGTGGAAGCAGCTCTAGTTTTACAGTGTGTGGAGTGAGACCAGAACCTGGCCTTGTCTGTGAAATAACTCAGAAATGACCTGAGGCTTTTTAGCACAGTGTAGCTGTGATGCTGCCCAGTGTTAGGAGCTCCAAACAATGTTTTGTAGGGCATTCACTGGGAAATCTGAAACTTGCCAGAACACCTTTTGAAGGAAAGCTTTTATTTCCTCAGGAAAATAAAAATTCTGGTCGTCACTCTGAAATAAATTCCTTCTTCTGTCTTGAAGGTTCCTATTTCTATACGTCTCTGCTAGGGTTTTCTGTGGCACCTCCATGCATTCTTGTGCTTGATTACATGGCTGTGCTGGGTTTCCTGCCTTTTGCTCCATCCCAGTGTCACTGTGAGGTTGAGTCTTTTCTAGGCATGCAGATGGCACAGTGATGAACCTGCTCTGTCTGTGCAGGGCATTGAAGGGCCCACAAGGGGCGTTTCTGGCAGAAACATCCGGGGGAGGTAACACCGAAGGGCCCTGAGAGGCAGGTCACACACACAGCGGCCCCAGGCCTGCAGCAGTCACCTGGGGCCTTTGCAGGCAATTAAGCAGACCAGGAGAGGGCAGAGGTGAGGTGGGACTCCCATCATTTATCTAGGCGATCTCTGTGGCCTGCTGGTAAGGCCATCTGTACAAAGGCCTGCTGACACCAGGAGGCACACATCCTTAGCAGTGCAACCTACTGCAGGCAACCTGCTTTAGCAAGGAGCTTGGACTAGGTGATCTCCAGAAGTCCCTTCCAGCCCCTGTGATTCTGTGCTTGGCACTGGAGCTGGGCTGTGCAGATGTGGGGAAGATGTTTTTTGGTCCCAGCTACAACCTGAAGGGGACATGTGGGCACAGCACCTTGCTGAGAGACAGCTCAGTGCTGTTTTGCTGGGTGCATGCACCTATGCACCTTGTAAGTTGGGTAGAGGAGTCACTGCAGGAGGTGTTTTAGCTTAGCAGTCAGTACTCCTACCTTTTTTTATACCTTCATGTCATAAATCATATTCTCTGTGTTGCTTAATACCACATCTGGCATTCTTCCCTTCCTTGTCAGTTTATGTACACATTAAATTAGAAAGCAGTCCTGTACCAGATCAAGCTTTGCTTCCTCCGCTTAATGTAATCCACTCTGAGGTCTAGATAATTAAACTCTCCCACCCTTGCTGCTGTGGTCTTTTACATGTTTTGTTCCATATATGCTGTTCTTCATAGCTCCTTCCTGGTCACGCTGTGCATAACACATTCCTTTTCGAACAGCTCCAGTGTAGGTATGAGCTGTATCACTGCTACAACATGATTTATTCCAGGCTTCACTTCTCAAGATTGGCCAGGCTCTCCCGTGGAAATAGGGCTTGAACTCTGTTGCTATGTTCCTGCCTTCTTCCCTTAAACAGTCATTTCAATACAGGAGGTACGGGGAGACTTTGTACAACCCAGGGGAGAGCCTGGGTCTGGCTTAGTGCAGATCAAGGCAGTATGCAGAGAAAGGTCCATGGAGCTTTGTCCCCTTGCCCTCCTCTCCTCCTCTTCACTCTCCACCTTCAATTGTAATCCCCAGAGCCTGTGTTGAGGATGTTTGCCCTTGCAGTGGGAGGCCTAAGTTTGATCTCAACCTTAGGCTCGTTGAAGACAGCTCTTTTTTAAAGCAGGTGCTTGATTGTCAGCTAGAAGAAATCCAAAAACACTACTCCCTCACTGGGCACTGGCTACCAAACTGTGGTGGTGAGATAAGCCAGAGAGGCTTAACCAGACCTCTTCTGCAGCCGTCATCCTTGGTGCGTAGGACTCCCAACGTCACACGCCTGAGCAGTGTCAGCAGCAAGGACTGGGTTTGATGGGCAGCGAGCGGTCTGTGCTTGTACAGAACGGCTGTCATTTTAAAATAGTATCCATACAATTTTTTTTTTTTTTTGAAACTGGAGTCAGGCTGCAGGCCAAGCGCAAAGCTGTCCTTTCATTAGTCCCAGTGGAAGGTGGTCTCACAATATGTCCTACAGACGTTTAGAACAACTTGTTGGGGTGGATGCTGTCTGTGAGACTGCGGGAGGAGTGGGAAAGGGAGGGAGAGAAAAGCAGAAATACATCGCTGTTATACTGCACAAAACACGCGTAGCTCTAGCCAACGCTTTCTCAATTTAAATTCAGAATTGTTCCAATTTTATTGCAAAATAGAAATAAGATGTTGTACTACTGTACACAGTTGTTTTCCCAGCTAAGCTTTTTCAGTCAGCAAAAGCTTATATAATGTAAAACATGATGTCACTTGAGAAAAAAAATCCTGATCCTCTTTGTCGCATTCTGTAGTGGAAATAACACTTAACAGCATTAGAGATTTAAATATGTTGTTATAGCTGAGGACATGACTTGCTTCCAACTTATTCAGAAAAAGAAATATAGAAGTTTTTTTTTCAGTTTATTATAATTTTGCTTTCTGTGAATAAGTCTCTCTGTTACCCAGTGTTTTTTAGTGCTTACTGAAAATTAGTATTTATGTTAAAGTGCAAGCATTACTTGGTTGTACTTTCACACAGCACTTGCTTCTTTCCAACATGGGAAGACATACTGCTTCACTGGTAGCTGTGTAAGCAATAGCAACATTTTGCCTGAAGAACTGATGCTATTTGAGACCATAATAACAAGCAAAATTCCTTGAGATGTGAGCATATTATGTTTGGTCAGGATTCCCAAGGAAGGAAATACTTGGAATGTTGTTTGTGTAGAAATGGCATCCTAAGAGTCTTCTGTGTGGTAGACAAGGTATTCACACCGCCAGCTTCCCAGTTACCCACGCCTGTCTGCCTCCACCACAGCCAGAGGGACTTAGGAGATCCTAGTTACCTTCTACTACTCAGCTCAACACCGAGGTTGGAAAAAAACAGTTTTCTCCAGGTAAAGTGCCTTCTCACGGTGTCCCCTGCGTCCCTCTTCCCAACCAGCAGAAAATCAAATCATGGGATGTGTCCTTCCACCCCGCCTGTGTTACAGAAGAGAGCCAGCAGCCCCAGTACCTTCTGCTCCCCGAGCATGTAGGTGACTGTAGCCATTACACTTGCCAGCCCCCTGGGAGGCTGACAAATGAAGCTGTGCTCCTGAGTCCCGAACATATAATTTGCAACACGCAATCTGTGTCGCATCATACCTAGCTGGAGCTCTACTTTCTGGAGTACCCAAAATATACCTACGAATAGATCATGTCATGTCAAAAATGAAATGGAAGTTGATAGTAATTGTGGACTGTATAATTAGAAAGCAGGATTCAGAATGTCTCACTAATGGCAACACCTGGAATACCTGCACAAAAAGCTGATCAAAAGTCGACTTGGAATCTGGGGAAGCCTATATACAGCTGTTTCTGCCCCTTTAAAAAGCTACTTAAAATATTGCAAATTACACTTTGATCTTGCTTGTGCTGGTGTAAACCACATGGAAATCAAGCACAGAACAATAATCTGACTCTTTTTGAGAAGGTCACATCTACGAGACGTAAAATGTACAAAGTTGTGCACTGCAGGTTTTTCTAAATTTAGACACCTTTCTACAAAATCATGGTGTATCCAAGCCTAATAAAGGTTGCTTGATGTTATGGAGTCTGAAAGTCTTCAGAAGTATAGGGGAGGAGGAGGTGGGAGAAGAAGCTTTAGGGCCATGTAGAAACAAAGCCTTTGTTTCTCCTTTTAAATCTCTCTGCTGTGCCCTGATTGAACGTAGGATGAAAAGCCACTGTCTCGAGATTTGAAGAAAACAAAGGATTTCTGTTTTTACTATTACATTGGAAAGCTCTTTACTGTATGAAAGGTTGTCTCTTCTAAACTTCCAGAGACTTGTGACCTAAGATTTCAGGAGAGCATAACTGCTTCTACCACAGAAATCTATTGTCAGTAGGATGTGGTATCTCAGAGTTGTCCGTGTTGCCAGGAGCATTAGCTTTCTGATCTTTTTTATCAATTTTACATGGTGTTTTGGGTGAAATATTTTAAGAACGAGGTTCTTGGCTTTCAAAGGTGGTGTGATGGCATGGAAGGGTGGTATGTTTTGACCCAAACTCTCTGTTGTTACGTGATAAGAATGACAGAGCATTGGGCTGAGGATGGCAGTCACAACGTCAGCATGAGCAGTGGGCTCTTTCAGGATTGGGCCCTGTTATTTGATGTTACTTTTGAGCTCATGTCTCTCTACATTATCCGAATTGTCAAAAACACCCTTAGCATCCATTAGAGCTTGTCCTGACAACTGTTTGGGAAAAAAAAAAAAAAAAAAAAAAAGGCGACTTCAAGAAAACATTCCTATGTCAAATTACAGCATTTTACAAAAATACAAAATGTTTTGTTGACATGTGTTGATTTCAATGTAAATTTCTTGGGGAAAATTTCTCAGGGTTAGGCTGAAATTTTCCTACCTGGAAAGTAGTGTGAAGACTTGGAGTGCTGGCAACCCCATATACTGTCCCACCCAGGTGTACAGATGATTTACAGTGCCCATCTGCCTATCTGCTTGCTTCTCCTTCCTGTCCAGAACAGAAGTGATTATCTTGTTGCTGTTCCTTCTCAGGTTCTTTGTCCATCAGGTAAAAACAAAATGAAACAGGCTGTAGCCTAGGAGATGCTTGATCCAGGCATGAACAGTTTATGTACAGACCTCAGAGGTCAGAATGAAAGATTTATGTGTTTGGATGAGCGGAGGGGGAAATCACGCCTACCAAGGCGAACCTTCATTTGTGCTCACATTGCTCTTTGCAGTCTGATGATGGTGCAGGCTTTTTGAGGAATAGCTGCTATTGTGATATTTGTAGTAAAAGCCAAAAGTTAGCTTCATTATGAGGACAGGAAGGAGAGGGCTGAAGTGAGGGCCAGATTCTGGCTGCTGCTGTGTTTGAGTTGCATAGTACGCTAACGAAAATAAAGCTATAATTAACAGTATGTAGTTGTGCTTTCAGCATGTTGTCAGATCAGAAACCCCTTTGTGCTCTCACTCCTTTATGTGTCAAAGCAGAGGGCTGCAGGACTGCGGTCTGCTTCTTCCTTGCCTCACCTCCTCCTGCCAGTGAATGCAGTGGGGAGAAACAAGCAGGTCTTTTCCAGGCCTGCTCTTGTAAGAGGCTGCTCCACAGACAGCGCATGCAGGAACTGTGAGCTCTGCTTTTTCCTTTCCCTCCTCCCTCAGGCCCCTCCATGGCCAGCTGCAGTCTATCCTCTAGGAATTATTTCCAAGAGAGTCAGGTATCACTGACATCTTCGTGATAAACCACTTAAAGACAGAATCAAAGACTCACCTTTAGACGTACCCATTGAAGTTGTTTTCAAAGAAATATATGAGAGGCAAACTCTGTTCTCCCTGAGATCTGTGTAAATCTGGTGCAACTTTGCTGAAGCCAAGGACTAAAACCAGAGTAAGGCCTGGAAATTTTATCTGCTGGCTCAGAAAACAAGAGTCAACAAAAGGCCTGATTCGTCATCGAAGAAAGCCAAGATACAGGTAGATACCAATTTGCTAATTTGATGTAGAATTTGAATGTAGTGAGGCAAGATGACCCCCTGACTAGGTCATTGACTTCAGTCAGCTTGAGCTATTCCCAAAATGTTACAAAACCCTATGTAAGCCTGTCATTGCTCTGCCTGCAGAAGGGAGCAGCTTTGGAACATATTAGTATTGCAGGGACTGGGCAGCTTAGTCCCCTACTGATGCAAATATGGTGGATGCTGAAGAAACAGAACTTGCAGGGGAGCTGTACGACATTCAGGCACCAGTTCACAGTTACAGTACTTGTAGGGGGGCTTTGTTCTGTGTCCAGGTGTCTAAACCTAGCAGCATGTAGACCTTCCAGCTGTCCAGTTTTGGAGAGCTCAGTTATCAAAGAAAGGCACGTTCACAGACATCCGAGCCTGAATGTCAGCCTGGCCCCAAAACCTGTTCACTCAGCCCTTGTGTGGCGGTGGGTGGAACTATGCGCACAGGCAAGTTGTTTGGATGGCTTTGGAGTGGAAATGAAACATTGCTGTCCTGTGTGATGGGTGGTTGAAGCTGTGGGTGAACTAATGTGCTGGATTTCCCATTGTAACTCTGTACAGCAGATATGACCCAGTTTCAGGGGATAATATAAGAGAGAATTTTTTTAAATTTATGAATGATTTCTCTGTATGAATTTGAACACAACGATATAAGGTTTTTATTTATTCAAAATAAAACAAAGAAGATCCATATGGTTAATGTGTTCAAACTAAAAATCTCAAATAATCTACTATTTATGCCATTCAAAAATTTTAAAATAAATTGGTTATAATATTTTTTATGAAGGACTAGTTTGTGAAGGCAGTAGTTTCCTACCAAATAGAATAAAAAGCATTTCACATGCATGAAAAACTAGTGTACCAAATTTCAGGCTATAAATAAGGCAATTGTAAAATGTAAATGCTTCGAAACACTAGCAAAATTCAGCCAACAAAGCAGGGATCAGAAATTTATACCCTCGTTACTGGTAATTACAGTCACATTCTTTACTGAACTGTATTCCCAGCCAACACATAAAAGTGTCCTTATGCATTACCTGCTTAGAACTAAGTCACCCCTAACACACATGTGCCAGAAAGCGAATCTTTAGCTATGTGACCATGTTAGCGCATGGAGCTCTGCATGCACTGCTGTGGATGTATCTGTCTACCTTTTAAGCAAAGAAGCTGAAAGCCCCTCAGGGTGTTCTTACGAAATGTAAATTCACTGACTTGGAGACCTCAGCATAAAATTGCTGCTTTTAGTGGATGGCAGTTTAACACTCTCCTTTCCTCAAGAAAGTGAGAAAGAAGAAATGCAGTCCCATGGTTGTTTTTATGTATGTTCTGCATTTGTCTTTTTCTTTCTTTTTTGATGAAATAAAAGCAGTTGAGGCATCTATAAAAGTTGCTTTTTTTTTTTTTTTTTTTTTTTTTTTAAAAAATAGAAAAAAATTTTTATTGTCCTT
>VXAV01005855.1:1829-18466 GCA_013399715.1 Alectura lathami | reverse complement strand
GCAATAAATTCTTAATGTCCTTGTGACAGATCAATCTCAACCTGTCAATATTTCATATTAGATACTTCCACTGTCTAAGTTAAGATGGAATCATGAGGAAAGATAAGCTGCCTTCTGGAATGAGGCTGACACCTCCTGCCAATACTGTTAATGTGTGTAAGAAAAAAAAGAGGCTCACACCTGGGAGCTTAAATTCATGCATAAATCATGTACATTATCGTTGAATGGTATATGCACACTTGATTGAAGTTTTTTAATAAATCCAAATAATTGTAAATTCAAACACACAAAAACACCTTGCTAATATTCATCAAGCACCCACATCCTCTTTGACTTCAGTGGAACCGTTGGGGTTCCTTCATATCTGAAAACCAGACCGTTTCCCAGTGCAGAGCTGGGTGCCAGGTGCTAGCTGTCCAAATTCTGAGGCCATTGGGTGGTAATCACAGAACCAGACCAAAGCACATTTGCACTTGGAAAGAGAATTTTTTCCTGGAAGTCTGGGAGACTATGAGGACTTCAGCATCTGCTACAAGAGTTGGTCTTTCATTTCTTAAATTATTTTGTAGTAAGATTGCATTCTTGATGGGCAACAAGCTCAGGACACGTTACAGAACAGATGATGAAGATACTGCCTACCGCAGAGCAGTCAGCTGATCCAAAGTCCTCAGTACCGCTAACCAAATTCTGGGTGCTCTCAAAGCAGGGTATCTGAAACAAATGACAGGAACCAAAAGTTTTGCTCATGATCTTTCTAACCACCTTAGGGCTGAAAAGTAAGCATTAAGAATATTTGTGTGCTTCAAGACTTCTGCATGCCTTTCTCAGGTGAATAGGTCCACTGTCCTAAAAGCATTTTTCAGCTTTTTCAGTTGGAACATGCCTAAATATTCTGTGGTGCAGAGGCAGACCCCCGGGTAGAAGGTGTAAATTTACCTGCAAAAGGCTTTCTTTTTCAGTTAGTTTCTTCACGCTGTTGGAAGTAGTTAATGGAAAACCACCAGTCTTACTGCATTTCAGTAAGTTGCTTCTCTTTGGGATCGTTGAAGGGCAATGCTAAAACAACTTCAAATTTTAAAGCATGGTGACATTCTAAGTAAACATTTTCTTCAGATTTCTTGTATTTGTTGCAACTGATGTAAAAAGATAGCTCTCTTCCAGTTCTAAGTTAAAATGTTACTTTTCCTTGTCCAGTTACCAAATTTGTCTGGCCACATAGCAGTCAAATGTCAGTTCTTTTTATATTTCATAATTTTTTTTTTTTTTAAGACCAGGAACATTATTTCATAGAGTTGACAATTAACATTGGTTGCCCCTGTCCTCAGTGCGGTACAAACACAGTGGAAAAAACAAGCCCTTCCCTGGAGATCTCCCCTGATGATCCAGAAAGAGAAGGAGCTGGCAGAGATGTAATCAAACCAGTTTTGCAGGTTGTCAGTGGATTTTGGCTGATGGGACTGATTGAACAATGTAGTGAAATGTTCCATTGGTGATCCACAAGCTGAAAAAGTTAATTCAGAGCCGTGTCAGAGGTGTACGCAGCAGCTGGGCAGACCTTCCTCAGCATTCTCTAAGGGTACGGGTCACACTCATCCTGTTCTCAGGGCTGTTGGAGCTGCTTCATGAAGCTCAGACGATGTATCACAAGGCTAGAGAAGGGGAGCAGTCCTGCTTACCCCCAGCACGAGAGGAAAGCCACCTGAGCCCTCCAGTTACATCATCCATCCTTCCTGCTGTGCAGTGGTCTTAATTTCTCTGGGCCTGAAGCTGTCTCCCCTGCATTAATCACAGCTGCTTTCCCAGACCAAACAAACTCTTACGGAAACTTGATTCTCTCTCCTGTGAATGCATGCAAGAAAAAAGGTGCTTTTTTTGCATAGTCATATTTCAGATTAGAACTAGCTGATATAAGCTCAAGACACATCATTAACTAGGGGAATCTGTTAATACCCATTATCATTAAATGGGTATAAGACTATTGAATTGCAATCACAAAACTGTGTGTAGTGTTTGCTAACTGCTGTTTGCCTCCAAATACTGCATGTTACTCGCTCATTAATTACTGCCACAGTTTGCAGGAATTATTCCATAATTAATTGGCCTTTAAAGCACTGTGCTGTGTCTTTCTCACATTTAGGAAGTGCTACTCAAGACTGTATTTTTCATACAAGTTTTTAATACGAGCTTTGCCAAAGCTCTTCGAACATGTCATCCTGGTAGATAGAAACATGACTTAGGAATGGCTACAAGAAATGAGATAGTGTGAAAAGTTTTAGAAGCAATGAAATATCACTATTAAATGTAAAATTAATGTGGCATTGCTACATCATGAAATCCTTCCACCCGAAGTATGAAACAGGCTATACTGTAAAATGTTTGAATGCAGGGTACTCAGTAATTGATGTAGTAATTCAGGAATTGGTTCAGCTCTTAGGAAAGCGAATTTATTTGAGTTCATTTGAACACTATGACTGGCATAATGGCTTAGTAATAACCTAGAGAAACTCAGTGTCTTTCATTAGCATGACTCTCAAAATAAAATGTCAGTTTTGGAAATGAAGCCACCACTTCGGGCACCTGTGTCAGCTATGTTATGGATCCAGTCTTCTCCCTGCCTCTGGTGAGTCATGTAACTGTAGAACTGTGGGGATTCAGCATCACAAATGATTGGGCTGGTCTCTGTTAGGGAAGAAGTATCTTCTCTGCAGAGAGATGCAGAGAGACAGCGGCAAGCTGAAGTGTAATTATATATGTGGTACATAGCTCTATATGATTTCTAATGACTGGAAATACTGGGAATGATTTTAGGTCTCATCTGAAAAAAGCATCACGCATAGTAAATAGCACAATCCCCACTTCACAAGGCTAAATTTTCAAGGGCTAATCTCAGTGTAACACTCCATGCAGCACTAAATGTGCAGGGTTCCTGGAAAAGCTTGACATTTGTTTTGGTGCTTAAATAGGAGCAGAAGTCTTGTGAACATCTCACCCCAGCTGTGGGTGGGTACAAGACCTTTAGGAAATTCCAGGCAGTAGCTGGATTGTACGGCAAGAGATCAGCCAACAGCCTTGGAGCAAAGCAGTATTATGCACTGTTAATCCACACCCACCACCCAGCCAAAATAAACAAAATAAAAGTTCTTAGTGCGTTATTCTAACGCAAAGCCCAAGATAATTGCAGGAGACCTTCTCTCCTCAGTCAGACACTCGCTCTGCTGGGGTTTGGAGTGCTGGTGGTCAAGGCACAGCTGAGCACACAGAAGGAGCATCAGGGACAGAAAGGGAGGCAGAGCAGGAAAGGTTGCCTACTGGTGAGAGGATGATGCTTAGAAGCTGCTTTCACTGGGACTCTGTTCCTGCAGGTGTTGGGGCTCACGCTTCTCTTTTAGCTCAGTGGGTGCTAGGCACTGGGCACTGCAGGGTCAGAGTGCCTTGGGTACTTAGCAGATGGGAGTGGTTTGAGCCACACGAAGAAACTGTGACCATTGAACCGTGAAATAATGCCATGCAACTCACCAAAAATATGCCACTGAACTTCCTCAACAACACCAGAATGTCTGTTTTCCTCAATCCTTTCCTTACATCCCCTCTTTGGCTGGAGCCCCCCAGGGTACCATTGACAGTTCCTTGTCTTTCCTTTTAGTTTTTGTTCCTGCTTAGCTCCACCCCATCTGTCAGAGCCACACGATGCTCCAGCAGATAGCTGCTGCCTGCTCTGTGCTGGTGACGACAGCTGTGACATCCTGCTTCTTCCCCTCTCTGGCAAATGCTACCTCACCCAGCCAAAGCGACTAAGTGGTATTTTGCTTTCCTGTACCTTTTTCCCTAAAGCTTCTGTTTCATGAAGCTTTTGAATATTCCTCTTTTGCTCTGATTGTGCTAAGTGGCAAGTTGAGACCTTTGCTGTTCTATGAAACTCTCCTGGTTTTATTACCTCTGGCCCCATTCAGCAGCATGTTTTTCTATGTGGTGAGGCCCATCTCATACAAAGTCTTCCTAGGCACCATTTCTACAGCCCATAGTGATGAGGCCTGCAAAGTGCTGCTGTGAAAATAGTCATTCCTGCTATGTAGCATATGCAGTTGTGGCTTTTCAATAGTGAGAAGGATTCTGATCCAGATATTCATTTTAAAATAAACTGTGTTTGGGGAGCTGGAGAAGATCAGTATTGGTGGCTCTGTTTAGTAGCAGGCAAAGGTTGGTGCAATTCAGTGTGGTTTGGGTGCCTTGTTAAGAGCTGAAGGTGGATGGATACATGCAAAATGAAGTGAAATCATAACCATAGCTGGCATACAGCGTGCTTTCTGTACTGGGAGAGGACTAGCTTGGTACCAGAACTGAAGGGCTGACGTGCAAAGGTTGCTTCCCAGTTTGCACAGTTAAATATGAGAGAAGATGATGTGGGTGTATGCTGAGCTCCTGTAAATACATTAGTATGCTTTGATCTCCAGTGTTGCCAGGCCAGCTTCCTCTTGTGTTTAAATGGGATGCTTTATTTCTGATGAATTCACAGTGGATGTAGTGGGTTGATAAGCAATGCACCGAGGTAAAACTACTGAGACAAGCAAATCGTGGACCATCTAAGCTGAAGAGTGTTAATGATTAAGCTTTGGTGGCAGTATTTGGTAGATAACATTCCCCTAACTTTTCTGAAAGGATTGCTAATGTTGGAGAGTGTTGGGGATGGCTCTGAGGAGAGTATGAATGTGGACTTGGATTCAATGACTGAAAAGGAAGGAAGTTAAGTGTGTATTAAGTTGAATTAAGTGTGAAAATGGTTGAACTGTAGGTTTAGCCTGAAAGTCAGAGATCTGCATTTTTGCAGGGTTAACAGATTTTGGCAGCTATCTGCTGGATGTATCATTATGTATGGTCTTTGATTAGAAACCAGTGGCTAATAGTGGTCTAGAGCTCAGGAGAGAGCACAAACAGGTAGTGGGGAATGCAGAATTGACTGGCCTGTATTAATATGGAGCTGCAAATACAGCTGAGCCATCAAGATAGTAGAAAGGCTTTTTAGCTCTAATACAAACTCCCAAATTGTTTTGGCGCTAAGCTCAGAATTGCGCAGGCAGATGCATAGGATGAATCTGAACACGATAGAAACGCAAATAGCTGCCCTTGCTTCTGAAACACAGAAATGCTCTTCTTAGTGCTAAATGGCAAAAACGCGACTTGGGGAGACATCAGTAAAAAAGCCAAATGTTGTCAGTTGAGAAAATGAGGTCAAAGTAAAAGAAATGTATTTTCTTCTGATCTTTAAGGAGGCAGAACGAAAGCTGAGTTTCAAACTGGCAGAAAAAATCGAGGGAGATAAAATGATGGGGGAATCTGAGTGAGACTGCAGCTAAATCAAAGAGGTAGGAATTAATGATCTACCCTGAGGTATAATGCACATAGTATAGTTCAGGTGGCCCATCAGAAGCAGCAAATCAAGCTTAGTGAGAGGTTTGGAATCAGGAAATCTGGAAAGGAGGGAAAAAAAAAAAAAAAGATGGTCAATTTATTGCAGAGGGAGAAAAGTTCATAACAGATGGGAAGCGAGCTATAATGCAAAGTGAATACGTGATATTAGGTAGATGTATTGTTTTCTTCTTGTGCAACCTGACTGAACACTAATGTTGTTTCTAATGTATGGAGAAAGCAGCAGGGCTTTGCAGGAAGAGCTGTAATGTCTTAGCAAAATATGGCTGTCACCAAGAGCTTCAGGTAAAGCACTGCAGTTGTAACCGCCCCCCCTTGCTGAAATGAAACCAAGGAGACCGAGCTAGGCCAGCTGCTCCAGTGCACTTTCCTATCAACGCGTGGACGTCCAAACCAAAAGCTTGATTTGTCTAATTATCTGGAGCGGCTAGTCTAAATGGTGCCCCAAACCGCGCAATTAGCGTCACTCGATCCTCTTTCTCCTTAGTCTTCCATACGGGCATAGCACTTAAGGACAAAAATGAGTTTAGGTTGAGTGGAGAAGTAATCCATTCCCTTTGCTGATGTCCGTTAATGCTGTTAATGTGTACACAGATGATACCATATTCTATTTGATCTACCTGACTTAATCTCAAGTGTTTTAAGGGATGGTCAAAGTCAGTGGAGGATAACATCAAACAAGAAGCTTTAACTGAGGTGAGAGTACAACGGAAGTGAAAATGCAGGTTAAAATTGTTTATGCTTTTTACAAATCATGGGAACTGAATCGTGTGTTCCCTTTCTTCCTGCCTCCCAATCAAACAATGTCCAACTAGAACCAAGAGAACTGTCCTTTCAAAGTAGGAACAGCATGTGATCATTAACATATAGCTTGTATTTTCTATGCTGTATCAAGCCATGCATTCACTTTTTCCGCTTTGGGTCATAACCAGTCAGAACCAGAAGGAGACAGCTTCCTGATGAAATGGAAGCATTAGGATGTCTAACTTCTATTGCTGTTATTGAGCCAGCAGACGTCCCTGCTCGCTAGGTCGATTGCAGAGCCTACAAAATAAATTCTCTTGGGTAAGATCCACTGGAGGAATTAAGTGGCGCTAAAGATGTATGTGTGTATGCAGATCCGCCTGTATTCTAAGGCTCTTCCTTATAATTTAAAAAATCCTTCTAGGCATGTGCCTAGTGTACAAAAATGATCTCCTGAAATCCCATGTTGGGCACTCTTTGATATTACCTCTTGTGGCAATTCCTTTTCCAGGACAGGGACTGTAAGAGATGTTAGAAGCTTGATTGTCTTTGACTTCAACACATTTAAGCTTTCCAGGTGATGTTCTTTCCCTAAGACAATGTGCATATAGCACTAGGCACTTCTCTTCAGAGATCTGAATACATTATCCTTAACGAAGAGAGAGAAGGGGAGAGTTTCAGCTCTTTTGCTCCCTTGCACCAGATGAAAGGGAAGAAATAAATTAAAGCCAGCCTGTGTCCTGTATCCAACTGAGAGAAGTTCCTGGGAGCGCTGCAGGGGACAGCAAGGGTGCCATTTCCCTGTGGCAAGTAAAGGCAGGGACTGGGCTTGGAGAGGCAAGGAAAGGGGTAAAGGCACAAGGGGAGGATAACCTTGGGATGTTTATTAAGACCATAGGCCTTTTGTAATTACATTGACTTCTCCAGCACCCCAAATCAGGGTGGCCTAAAGCCCTCGGACCACTTCTCACCCTGGAGTAATTCTACTTGTTTTTTGTTGGCATATTGGCATTGTTGGCATCATGGCTAATCAATTGGAGTCACATAAGGAGGAGTTCAAGTTATTTAAAGGAAAGTTAGGCTTCATAGATGTAACAGTAAATGTGAAAATTAAAGTTTAATATTATTTTTGAATTAAAAAAAAAAAAAAAATTAAACATACCAAGGAGAAACAAATGTTGGAAATGCAGTCCTGAAAACTCTTGACTTGTTGTGTGGTAGTGGATTGTGAAAAGTTAAAAACCAAAGAGCAAATGAATAGTAAACAGAGACAATTCTGTCAAACCAACAAAAATTGTTTAAATGGGATTTTTTTTTTTTTCTTGTGGATATTTTTCTGGGAGCTGGCTGCTGTCCTGCTTTCAGCTGAGACAGTGTTAACAGCACACTGATGTTTTTACTGATGTTGCTGAAGGATGGGCATGTGCCTGGGGCCAGACCACGCTGCTCAGCAGGGAAGGGTCGCTGACATCATGGCACAGCGGCGTCTTGGGGCAGAGTGGAGCCAGCACAGCTGGCATGAATTAGACAAGGGGTTATTCCATACCATGTGCACCGTGGAGGGCTACAAATCTGTGTGCAGTTGGCTAGGGTGTGACTGCTGCTTGGGCAGTGCTGGGTGTCAGTCAGCGGGTGGTGAGACTTTGCGGTGCTGGTGGGGTGTCAGTCGGAGGGCAGCTGTGTTGTTAGCTGGTGTTGGTTGGCAGGCGGTGAGTAATTGTGTTGTGGGTATGTTTTGTTATCATTGCATTTTTGTTTCTGTTTTCCTGTTCTGTCTTAGTAAATAGATTTTACCTCAACCCACAAGTTCTGTTTTAGTTTTGATTCTCTCCCTCATCCAGCTGTGGGGGGTAGTGAGCGAACGGCAGAGTGATGCTGAGCTGCCTGCCAGGTTAAACCACAACAGTTGCTTTCTCAGATCAGCATCTATTTCTGCCTGTTCTCTCTTTTTTCTCTTTTCAAATGTTGTAAGTGGAGAACACAGCGGGGTCAATGGATAACTCATTATGTTTGTACATGAATGGATTGTGAAACCAGTGTACATGGTGTGCTGGAGTAATTGCAATAGTTATACTAATGTGTTACCGCTAGTGTATTTATTCATCTTGGTGCTAAGATCTGTGTTGAAGGAAATGGTAACAGGTGTTAATGGAGGAAGAAAGGAGGACTTGCCTGCTAGAGATTCCTGAGGACAGGTAGTATGGTAGATCACCGGAGCAGATGCTCTTGTAGTGGCAGACAGCCATGTTATGTGTCTGTGAGACAGAAGGAAGACCAGTGAGTCAGATCATGTCCACCTTTCCCACCCATAGCTTTCTCTTCTTCTGTAAGGGTCTTTAATCCATCCTAGCTGCTTCTGCCTTTTAAATTCTTCTTCAAAACCTAGTGTTTACTGCAATGCTTAATGAAAACCTCTGGCCAAAGGTACCTAGGTAATAAATAAGATTTGGTTTTCTGGTTATAGAGATCATACGTAAGCCAGACCTAATAATAATGAAAACGACTTTGATTTCAGAACTACCCCGTGCGTGGTTGCTGTATTACTGTTACCCATATCTTCTTCAGTCTTCCCCTTTTCATTGCTTCTCACCCTTGCTAGTCTTATTGCTCCTTCAATTAAGTCTACTAGTCTTCTCTAGATCAGTCTTGGATTGTGCTTCTGGAACCTGCCGTCCCCCTGCATGTGCTCTCTCACGGCATCTGACACATCAGCCTCCTCATTGAGGATGCTCTGGGTTGGACTCATCTTACCTACCTTCACCTTTTAACCTATAAATCTGAGTTGAGGGAGATAGATGAGAATCTAAAGATGCCCTTCGGACCTACTTGTGACCTATCCTAATGTGGATTACATTATTGACAGCTGAAGTTTGGTCTCTTCCAGGACCACTGCACAAGCCAGTGGCCATTCTTTGTATGCATAGACATATTCATTTTCAAGTCTACCCAAGGAAGAAAAAATCGTTTGGAAACTTCCAGCATTTTCTAAGAAAAAAACAAATGGGTCTGTCAAGCTGGATCAGTTAGAGAGGAGGAGAAGGTGAGCTGACAGTGCTGAAAGGGTTGTTGTGGGTTGAAGTGGCTGAAGAACGTCAATCAAAGGGAACAGTGCACTAAATTCTGGAGGCTTAGCATGTGTGTCTATACACACGGGGTGCATATATTGTCTGTAGACTTATATATCACACTGATATATGAGCAGGATGCAGGCAGATATTTGAAATAGACTTGATAACAGTAGGAAAGAAAGATGAGTAACCCTGAAATCCCCAAATGTAAAAGGATGTTTATCACAGCTGCAGCAGGAAGTGAGACACATGAATGTAAACAGAATTACACACCTCTAAGGACTGTGTATGGTAGGAAAATGTGCAACCATAGTACTCCTTTCACTACATGAAAACATGCATTCCTTAAAGATCCTCTTCTTTTATGTACAATACAGGTCTACTGTGACTCCATCGTTTTATGGTCACAGCATGGCACGAATGGGAGATTCAATGGTTCTTGTTTCATTGAACTCTGTCTTCTGTCTACAGTCTGCTGCACATTTGACAGTGGTGGGTTTTAGCAGCTGAGATTCCCCACACAGGAGAAGCTAACTCTGGCTTCAACGAAGAGAAAGTCTAGAAAGCTGCATGATTAAAGCCGAAATATTTAGACACATTCCAAAAGGATACATTTAATTGCTGATTCCAAACAACACTAATGTACCATTTAACCTACAAGTTTACTTGAGATGTAAATGATACACAGTAGGAACTCTTTCCAAAGAGATACAAAGCTCCAAAACTTGCAGTGTGAATGGAGTAGTATGTAAAGATATTTATATTTTCAAGTAAACATATTACTGATGATCTCAGAACCTTGCTTTTAAAGATACAAAATCAATACCTATTTTAGGCAACTATTTATTCACTCATACTAGTGCTTTTACAATAACACAGACATTAAAAGAATCAGAAGATAACACCTGCAATTTGTCTAGTAGTACTAAAAGAAAATAACGTATTGTTACACAGAATGATCAGTGTCTGAGGTCTTTGACAGCTGTAAAAACAGCACACTTTCACAGGCAGCACTATTAAATAATTTTTAATTTGCACTAATAGTGGGGTTCAGGTTCTCTAATGATCCTGTGAAAACATCCATGGAAATGCTGAGAGAAGATTTATTTTGTGGCAATACTAATTCTAGGTGACAGACAGTGTTCTTGAGGTTTCTTTGTTGACAAAGACAACAATAATACTTCCTCATAAATAGCTGTATAATGACTACAATCTGCAAAATCCAAAGTCATTAAAAAAATCTACATTCAGAGAACACAATCTTCACTGTTTCTGAAAGACAGTTTCCTTATTATGACTTTTTTTTTTCATTTTGATTGAGCCAGATGCCAACAAATTTCTTTTGGGGTCTATTCTTTAAAAAGGGAGAGCAAATTATTAGCAGGAGCCAGCAGCAAAATAACAACGGAGTGCAGTTTGCTATAACAAACTTGAGAAATAATTACCACATCCCATATGCATCTTTACTTTCTCCATGTTTTTGCTGTTGAAGAATGGGTTCATCGTTTATGTGCAGATGCCAGGGTGCAGCTCCTTGCTCATAACAGGACTTGGTTCTGCACAGATGAAATGGGGGCTGTAGATTCAAACCACCTTCATATGCCAGCCACCAGTCCCCAGCACTGCATAAAACTGGCACAGCCCCTGGATTAGTCTCAAACAGCATCATTTTGTCTCATTTTGCCCTCAGGACATCAAATACCAGTGATCTCTTGTAAGTTTGACCCATGCATTGCGGTCAGGGCCAAGAAATAAGCACCGGTGCCTAATCGGTGTTCTTGAGTGTCACAGCCCCATTACAGTTGGCATAAACACAAACAAGAAGCATTGCTTTCCCCTTCCCACTTCCTCCTAGGATAGCCGTGGCCATAAAGCAAAGATCATTAAGGAAGACTCGTGTATTAATGATTGAGTGTACGTTACAGTAATCAGATAATGGCTGTATCTGCTTTCATTAGAAGTCTCAAGAAACTCATCTTTGCTATGCATGGTAAACTAATTTCTTCTAAATACTTTGACAGCATTGTTGTTTAAAGCCTTAACGTCGACTTTTTCTATAAGGACAATTGTTTATTGGTCAGTTTATTACTGTGTGCAACAGCAAACTCGCATGTGAAATGGGCTTGGGTGCTAAGGAAAACTCTGCATGCTCTGTGAGTTCTGCCCTAAAGTATTTGCATAGCTTTTAAAAATAGTTCTGTACAGTCCAGGTATAAAAAAAAAGAGAACCCTGTTAATTTCAGATATCAACTAAAAAGTCATGGCCCTTTAAGTACTGAGAGCAATAAGTGAATTAACAATGGGCATTTCTAAAATCCTGCTTAGAGTAACACTTTGCGACTTGGAGTCAAGTAAATTCAGTAGGGATAAAAGCAAGAATTTCAAGACCAGAGGAACATTGCTTCTTGTTCAGCTCCTTGATAATATCTCCTGGCCTGCCTGCAGCATGTTTTAACAAGATCTCTGTACTCGGGGCCATGTTTGCTGTGTTCTGTGACCGCGGCATGAGGCAGGTGTGTGCTTGCTGGGGGGATAGAGTTACACTGGGGAGGGCTCAGCATGGGCTGGAGGTGACTGGCACCGCGAGCACGCAGGCAGGGGAGCGGCTGGTGAGGGAGGGATGGGCGAGGGGCTTTCTCAGGGGGCTCGTCCAGGCAGTGCAGCAACGGCTGCCCAGATAACAGCTCTGTTGTTGGCTTAAAATATTTGTGTGACTGCAAATTTGGGGAGGACTGCACATGTGTGAGAAAGGGTAGTGCTTGCTGAGACAAGAAAGTTTGCTTGTGTCTCTGGTGGCACCATCTCTGTTTTGTTCTGCCCCGATTTTCCTGTTAAATCTTCATGGTGCGTTTCATCCATCTCTGTTGCCAGCTTTTTGTGTTGCCGTTTCAGCGCATGCCGTGCTTTTCATCTTCCCAGGTCCAGTAGCTCACATTTTGTCGCCGTTCTTAGGGTGCAGTGTGTTCTTCTGAACACCTGTTGGCATCTGGGTCTCATTTCCCTTTTCCAACAGCCTTTCCTGAACCTCAGGGGTCACAGTAGTGAGTAGGGGAATGCTGAGAGGTGCTGGGGTGATGGAAGCTGGTATTATTGGAGCCTCAGCAGTTACCTCTTCTGTGAGATGATACCTGCTGCTGAATGTTCTGCCTTGGAAAGGAGATGATAGTTGCAGGCATTAGATGACAGACACTGTGCTGTCAGCATCCTGCAGCATCCCTTAGACCCCCTGACGTGTAGAGCAGCCAGCTGGCCTCCACACCATTCATCTGTGGAGTACCTCTGAAATCTGAGAAAGAAATGGGGTCTGGAGACACTGGAGGTGGTCTAGAGTACTTCTGTGGGATCGTCCATCAGTCCTACGCCATGCAGCATGTGGAGTCCCATTTTTATGCCTTGTGACAGAAAAGCTGAAGGCTGATTAACACGACCTCAGGAGACAGTAAGGGAAATGGCCATCCACAGTGTCCTGGTGCTTGTAGCCAGTCAGAAGGGTGGCCTGTGGAAGGATACGAGTGCTTCTGGCACTGACACCATCTTTGAGTCATGATTGGTTGTCATTCCTCCCAATGAAGCCTTAGCCATAAATAATAGTGTTGTGTCAAATCAAGTATTTGGGAAACAAGCTTATTCCAGATGAGTCTGCATCTTTATCAGTAAAATTGTGACAACAGATGAAGGGAGCAGGGCATATACAGAGCTGTAAATATACATATGCCTTTTGTCACACGGTGAGACCTGAGGTGATAACAGCATCTGTGGCTATTGCAGGGAGGAAGTGGCCAAAGTTATGCAACACCACAACTACAGAGAAAGTATTTCTCTAAGACTTTCTCTATTTTTCCTTTAATTGTTTCATGAGACATTAAAAAAATTGAGCATGTTTGCTGTTTGGGTTTCGGATCTCTTATAGCCCCTGGAACAGCTCAGTGCAACTGTCCTGAAAATGCCAGGGCCAAAGTGAGGGTTTTGTCAGTGGTGGTGTGAGGTCGATTTTCCTGGTATAAGCTACCAGAGGTACTGGATCGCAGTGACGTGCACTGAAAAGCTTGCTCAAGATGTCTGTCATTCATATGAGGCTGGTGTTAAGTTGGCAGAGCTCTGCTTTCTAATGAAATCCTTGTTCTCCCCGATTCTTTAAATATGGAATTCCCTCATCAAAAACTAAGTGGCGCAGGTAAAGCAAAACTTGTCTCTACCAGGACAAGTATGGAAAGCAGCCTAGCAAAGCGGGGTAAAAGCTGCCCAACTCTTTGCAGAGGTCGCAAACTGAAGTGCTCAAGAGCAAGGAAATGCCTGAGCTATCCATGTAGCCCTTACTTCACCAGCTTGATGCATGCTGCCCCACCAGGCCCCTCATTGCCTGATCACATCGCCATTATTTTCTTCCGGAGTCCAGGTGTTTGTGCAGCCGGCTCCTGGGTGGCAGGCTTCAGGGCTCTGGGGCTCTGAGGCTCCCAGCACTTGGAGCATGAGGATTGCTGGGGTTTCCTTAGCCTGGGTACCGCTGCTGCTCAGCCGCGGGAGCTGGCAGCGCTCCACCGAACGCCGCGGTGCTGTGCTGACTCACAGCAGGCAGGGATCGAGCCCTCCGGGAGCCGCCGTAATTGGAGATCAGCAGCCCGGGCTCCCGCCTGGAAGCGGCAATGCAGAGGCTGTGCCCGGAGCAGGATCACACCGTGCTCAGGGGATTCAGGCTGTGACAACTTCTTTAAAAAATCGCGCTGCTACATTGTTTTCATAAATATTTGTAGGTGTCTGTAATAGGGGTAATCACTTCGTTTCCTTTCAAACAAAATGAGGAGAGCAGTTTTCACTAATATCAGATGATAAGCAAGGCACTTTAATGGCTGGTTTTAACCTTATTTTTGCTAGCAGATTATGCATTGCTGCAGTTCGCAGGTGGTTTTTTTTTTTTTTTTTTCTTTTTTCTTTTTTTTTTTCCTGCAGCACACAAAGACTGGTTCATGTCTGGTCCTTTCCTTCACTATTGCAAGTACTGTGCAGCAGCTGGCAGACTGTGGGTGCTGGGATGGGGCTGGATTTTTGGAAAGCATGATGGAAGTGCACAGTGGAGATCCATCCTGGCCGTGGCCATGAGAGGCCAGCCCTGGTGCTGGACCTGTGGGCTTTAGGAGCACTAGGAAGATGGCACACAAAGAACAGAATATTAGGAGAAAGACTCAGCGAGCAGCCTCTCGGGAGCTGCTGTCTCCCCACCTTTTTCTAATGCTGGTGCAGTGCTTATAGCAGCAGTGCGCTGAGGTAGGTTTACGACGGCCACTTTACAGATAGGCATGAGAGCAAGGCATGGAGTGAACAAGAACAGAAAAATGAATTTCAGCTTGTTTCTTTTTTTTACAACTTTTTTNTTTTTTTTTCAATTTTTTTTTTTTTTTTTTTTTTTTAATTAACCTTAATATGTACAAAGGCAGGGCAGCTCCTATGTTTGCTATGTTGCAACACATTACTTGCTTGCATTACTGCTAAAAATGAAATAGCAATGGTTTCTAGATGAAAAACAGAGCCTGGGATTTTTAACTTCCCATCCCTCCCATCAAAGCAAGGATTACGGTGAGAAGGACAATCTGGAATTGCTTTCATAAGACTCCTGAGAAAGCTGTAGCTGGAATGTTGGCTTCCTCACCAATAAACACCTGTACATTTTCCATTCTTCTCGTCCTCCGACACTCTCTGGCTCGGGACAGGCTGCAGGATAAAGCAAATTTGTATCTGAAAACAAAACAAAAAAATTTTCCCGAACAGAACGTTTCAGAGAGAACCCATCCGGAGTGAATTCCATGCTTCTTTCCAGGCACGTGTGTGAGTTTTCCAAGCTGGAGCAGAAAGATTATAGCATTGCAATCTAAGTCACGTGACAATTAAAAAATACATGAAGTGTCCTTCCTTATGCATGAGAAAAGATTATCAGAGTTTTACCCCTTTCCTCTTTTAGGTTATTAAAAATGTAACTCCTTCAGAGTAATAAATTAACTCAGAAAGGATTGCTTAAGTGAGAGTAAGGTTGTGATTAGAGAAAGTTTGCAGTTCAGGAGGATTCTGTGTTTGAAAAATGTCCCAAGTGTTTCAGGTACTGCATAGGGCACAGGAGAACTAGCTGGGGGGAGAGTAGGGAATGAACTTCAACAAGGAAAGCCCTTGGGTTTTGTCACTTTGTGACATTACTGAAACATTGTTACTCCTCATTTGTATTTTCCCCTGAAGTTTTTCCAGAAGGAACTGTCCTAAGGGATTGTGCTAGCTCTTTGGAAGGTTGCGCTTTATTACGTTATAATACGCGTTTGGGGTATTTTAAAATGCACGTTGTGTGTTTAGAGGCAGACTATTAGTCTGATACACCACAGTGATTCCAAATAAAGCGTGCTGGTCCACGCCGTAAATACAGTGCTGCGGCTTCACAGCTAACTAACTGTGAGCTACCTGATAGACCCTGGCTGCCCATGGTCTGTTGGACCTGCCTTAACTAACCATGGGGCTCTGGCCCTCACAGCAGCCGTGGGCTGGCATTGCCCTCTGGTTGTTGCTCCCAGGGGAAAGTTACTGGGTGCATGCTGCTTCCCAGATGTACGTCTCTGCAGGTAGGGATCTCAAACTGGAGAGGAAAAACTAAAATTTCCATCTGTAAATAAAGCCTTCATTCACTTAAATATATAAAGCCGATGAGATGGTGTGGCTTTCCCTGTTCTGTTATGTGCAGAGGGCTGCAAGGATGCCTCTGCAAGACACTCAGTTATTAGAGATATAGTGCTGGCCTTCGCTACAGCAGTGTTCCTCATGCTCCGCGTGGAGATACCAGGAGGCGCTGGGTGACAACTCGCTATGCATGATGTGTTCAGGGAACACGGTCCCTTTCTGTGCCAGAAGAACTCCCTGGAGGCAGGTGAGGGGTCTACACTTGGTGTTGGGATTCTCTGAGGAAATGCTGTCTGCGTGCAGGGTGTTTCAGAGCAGATGCGTTGCCAGTCAGCGCTTGGTGCGCACAGTGTTTGTTCACAGCCACATGGTGTATCTGGACGGGTGCCTGTGTGGTGACACCCAGGTGCGGCCTGCGCTGACCACTGCCATCCAACTTCGGGTTTCTGATGGAAACGCGTTCGTGGGCAAGCTGCAGGTTTCCAGACACTGCTTCCAGTGGCTGCGTAACAGCTGCAATCCTGCTATTTCCCTTCAACCTGCCTGCACCGCTCAGCACCTAAAGCGCCTGCAAAATAACAATAATAAAATGATGATAACGATAACCGTGCCGAGAAGAGCCGCGCTGGCTAACGCAGCGATCGGTGGCCACGCACCAACTTGTGCACCAGGCTGCGCCTCCAGCCCCCGCTCTCCCAGCCTCCCCCCGCTCCGTGCCGTGCCGTGCCGCTCCGCTCCGCTCCGAGCCGT
>VXAV01005850.1:146502-182511 GCA_013399715.1 Alectura lathami | reverse complement strand
ATGGCCGCGGCCCCGGCCGGCCCCGAGTGCGGCTGCAGCCACGTGCTGGCCGAGCTGGAGTGCCTGCAGCCCCTGCTGGCCGCGCTCAGGCTGGACTCCGGCCGGCTGAAGGTGAGCTCGTGGCGCGCGTTGCCGGTCTGCGTTTGCAGCTGACCGGAATGGTTTCCGCGGTCGGTGCGTTGCCGCGAGTAACGCGCAGGCCTTGCGGCGGCCTTGTTGGTGCGTGCGTGTGGCAGCCGGAGGGGAGTGCCGTGGGAGGAGAGGCGGGGGAGGCGAGGAGTGCTGCCGCTGCGTGTGCTTTGGTGACACAGCGCAGAGTAACGACAAATGCCGTCTCCCATGGTCGCTGTCTGCTGCGGTTTGCGTCAGTCTCAGAGTGCTGCTTCAGTTTCACGGCCAGCACAAAGTTGGCAAGCAGCGAGCCCCTTAACAAATGGCGATGCAGGCGAAAGGTGCTCCGGTTAGCACTCGCTGGCCGCCCCGTGCTGCACCGTGGCTGTTGTTCTTTCAGTGCACGTGTATAGCCGTGTCGAGGAGATGGCTGGCTCTAGGCACCTCAGGAGGAGGACTGAATCTTATACAGAAGGATGGCTGGAAGCAAAGGCTCTTTCTTACTCATAAGGTAAGGGTAGCGTGTTCCGTGCAAAGTCATCCAGGGGAAACGGGGCTGGGAAAGGTGTATTTTCATGTTGGTTTTTTATAGGAAGAGCCAACAGGCATTTTCAGCTGGTTAAACCGTCCAAATAAGGTGAAGTTTCAGACCGCTCCATTTTAAAAAAGGTTGCGGTAGTGCCGTGTATCCTCAGAGCGTGTGGTGTAATAGCCTTCACAAGGTGTGAAGGAGATGGTTTGAGAGGGGCAGGCCTCTGTGTTTCCAGTTCTTTTAACGACACCTGAAACGTTCAGGAGTCAGGAAAACCCTTGGACGTGAAATCAGAGCAACTAACGTGTAGACAGCTACTGATGTCTGGGTATCCAACCTGCAGACTGCCTGAATAAGCAAAGAAGAGGCAGGCTGGCTTGCTTGTCCTAAAGAAGGTAGTGGATGGGGACTGCTGTTTCTACAGCCAGACACTGTTTCCTGGGAGCCACTGTTGCTCCCGCTGCACCATGAAGGCAGCCACCTTTTAAGGTTGTGAACATCTTACTTAGTTCTGGCAAAACAGCTGGCATAGGTACAAGGACAGCAGGCTGACTTCAGAGTTTCCCGGGTGGAGGACGAGTTGTGGCTGTTTCTCTTGATCCAGTGATGTTGGCTGCATCTCCTAGGGTAAGCTCAGTGTTGGCACACAAAATCCCAGCAAATGAAAGCACCCACATCAGAGCAAGCTGATGGCAGCTGTTGACATGAATCTGTTTTATTGCATAGAGGTAAAAACTGTGGCAGAGGCAGAACGCTTTTAACCTGCACTTACTCCCATCTTTGCTTTCAGGAGGGTGCCATTTCCCGCGTTGCCTGTTGTTCACATGACGAAGACTACGTTGCTGTTGCCACCAGGTGAGCGATGCACTTACAAACCTGAACGCAGGATAAATGTTGTGAAGCGGCTCTTAAGATTCAGACTGATGTCTGCTGAGAGCTTGGAGGGGGCAGGGAATTAACTGGTAGAGACCTCAACAGAAGAAGTCTCTTAACGTTTTTCTAGAATAATTATTCTAGGAAAAAGTTGTATTTCTGTAACAGAACATCTATGGGAGAGCTAATGTGTGTGACGTTATGATGATAAAAGTCCTCCTGAGACCCTTCAGCACCAAAGGAAAGATCTTTAGTGACACGACAGAGTAAAATCCGTAGTTGGTACGGCTTCTGTTGTGTCACGTTTAGATAGACGTTCTTCCTCATGCTTAGCATCCTCGCTGGCAGTACCAGTCAATGTGAGAGTAACCTGCCAGACAAAGCTGCTGGTGCGTCATAGTGCAAGAAGAACGCTTACTCCTCACTGCTTGAGAGCATGCAGCCTCTAACGCAGGCAGCTCTGAGGAGGACTTCTTGCTTAGGTTTTCCGTTCCTTTGGAATAGCGCATCTTTATCACTGCTAAAACACTGAACGCCTTCACAAGGCTTAGTCTCAGCTTGTGTTTTCTTTTAAATGTTGCAGCCAAGGGCTGGTAGTAGTGTGGGAGCTGAATCAGGAACGTCGTGGGAAGCCAGAACGGATTTATGTTTCCTCGGAGCATAAGGGCAGAAAAGTCACAGCTCTATGTTGGGATACAGCTGCCCTGCGTGTTTTTGTAGGAGATCATGTGGGAAAAGTATCAGCCATCAAAATTAACACCTCGAAACAAGGGAAGGTAAAGTGCGCCTACTTTGTTTGAGCTGGAGAGGTTCCTGGGGAGGTTCCTGGGGAGGTGGGCAGGGCTTTTTGTTTAAGTCATGTAGAACAGAGGAAAACTTTCTGGTAGCTTTAACTGCTGGGATGAAGAAACAGTTTCTGGAGATAACAGTAGAAATCATGGCCATCATAAACTCCCTACCTGTACTTGAGCTAACTTAGTGAATCAATATAAAAGCATTTTGACATCTACGGAATTAAATCTGTGGTTTGGCAATACGAGGAGACGCTGGATTCAGACAAGCTTTACAGGAGTAGGTTCTGACATGAATTTGTCCGGATTTCAGAGATCGGAGCAAATCTACAGTGTGTGTTACGGTTTTTTTGCTGTCATCAAGGTAGAGCATGATCTTGTAGAATTCACCCAACTATAGGACAGAGCAGAGTTGAAAGTGTTTGTCCTGGCCGAGCTTCTTCCTCTTGGCATTTGCAAGTGTCCGGGCTCTCAGCTGTGGTGTTTCTGGGCCGGGTGGAGCCCTTAGACTCCAGCTGCGGTTTGAGCCGAGTGTTTTAGTCCTCAGCTCATCTGTCAGTCTGAGAAGGGGTGATGCCAGGCTCTGCTTTCTCTGATTTCCTGTATCAGCAGTGAAACTGTGTATGTTTTCTCAAATGCATGTTTCCTGGGCTGTGTCTGGGTGCTCTTATCCCTGAAGATGAGGATTAGTTAAACCAAAACGTGGGTGGGCTTCAAGCATAAACCCACTGAACTCTGTGCACAAGGCACACAAATTAATGGAATACCAGCCTGTGTTCTAGGCCTTGGATGTTTCAAGTTTTACCTTTAGTAGATCTTTTAATCTGTGAGATGCAGCACAACCTGGCAGTAGGTATGTTCATTCAGGCTGTTTTTGGCCTTCATGAAAGATTTTGAAGGAAAATTGTATTAAAAGTAGTAAGACTATTGCATTTGCACGAAGAACAAAAAAAAAAAAATCCTGTCTGGAAGGAGAGGGAAAGGGAGAAGGGGTGGGCCCGAGAAATATCTGCCTGCTTGTGCCTGGTAAGACTGCTGAGTCTCACGTGTAGCGCAGTTTGTTCAGAGTAAAGAATCGACACCTTCTGAACAGAGGCAACAGGTTTAAACTCTCAGATGTGGAGACTGTCCGCTAGCAAATGGGAGCGCAGCTCGCAGTAGGTTCTGGTGAATTAGCAGTCTGCCTGTCGCTTTGTTCTGCCGCCCTCGCAAACTGAGAGGCTTGTGTAACAGACAGCATTCGGGTACTTGGCTGCAGGGTGATAAAGGAAGTGTGATAGAAACCACCTACATCTGGTGGAAGTTTTTTTGTATTCAGTAATCCCTCAGATCTGTCTCTTGAAGACAGCTTGTTGGCTGAAAGTACACACGGGGAGAACTCGCAAGTGCACAAAGCTTACTGAAGAATAAAGAACCCTCTTAGTGTTACAAAAACACATGCTCTTTTTATAAAGAAAGACCAGGGTGCTATAGGATAAGATTATTTTTTTTCTCAAGACTCCAGTAATGGAAAACTTCAGTAATGGCTTTGGACAGAGGTTAATTTAGCCTTGTATATCTCTTGTGTTGTAAGGGGGGAGAAGAGAGGAGCTGCATTGTCTGGCTTTGTCGTGTGCTGCACAATCATAGCATGCATGAGCCTTTTCTGAATTTTGCAATTTTAATTTGGAATAGTCTTTGTGCTAAACTAAGACTCAACATGCTTTTTTTGTTTGTTTGTTTTGGTTTCTTCGGAACTATAGGCTGCTGCTACTTTTGTGATGTTTCCTGTTCAGATTATAACCACTGTAGATTCTCGTGTTGTTCAGCTGGATTACTTGGATGGAAGACTGCTCATATCTTCACTCACACGTACTTACTTATGTGATACCGAGAGGCAAGTTGTATTTTCCTTGTAAAATACTGGACTTTACAGGGTCACACAGAGTTGCTGAGGCTGGGAGTGGCTTCTGGAGACCATGTAGTCCAAATTCCCTGCTTAAAGCACAGTTTGGCAGAACACATTGCAGGAGATTGTGTCCTGTTAGGTTTTGAGCGCCTCCAAGGATGGAGAGTCCACAGTTCTTCTGGGCGGCCTTTGCTGGTGGTTCACCACCCTCAAACAACAGAGCTTGTTCTTACGTTGAAATGCCGCTTCCTATATTTCATTTTGTGCCCGTTTCCTCCTGTCTTGTGGCACCGCTGGGAACAGCCTGGCTCTGTCTGCTTTACTCCCCCATCAGGTGCTTACAGACATGGGTGAGATCAAATCAGGTGCCCTCAGCACCGTCAGCCTTCTCTGTTCCAGGCTGAACAGGCCCAGCTCTCAGCCCTTCTCACACGACAGGTGCTGCAATCCCGTCATCATCTTTGCGGCCCTTCACTGGACTTGCTCCAGTGAGTCCGTGTCTCTCGTACTGGGGAGCCCAGAATTGCACGCGGCACTCCAGGTGTGTCTGACCGCTGCTGAGCATTGGTGGCTCTGATCATTGGTGGCTCGCGCTCAGCATGTCCGCCCGGACACCACGTCCTTCTCTGCAAAGCTGCTTTGTAGAGAAGCCTGTGCTGGTGCCCTTGATCTAACCCATGCTTCCTTGACTTGTCTGTGGAGGTGTTATGGGAAGCAGTGTCAAAAGCCTTACTAACATCAAGATAAGCAACACCCAGTTCTTCCCCCTCGTGTAACAAGGCAGTTGTCGTTTGGCAGAAGGCTATTAGCATGATTTCCCCTTAATGAATCCATGCTGACGTTAATAATCAAATTCTTATCTTTCCTATGCCTGGAAATGATTTCTGGGATCATTTGCAACATCGCTGTTCCAGGGATGGAGCTGAGGTTGTCTGACTGGTTCTGCAGATCCTCCCCCTTGCCTTCCCTGAATATAAGGGTCACATTGCTTTCTTCCGGTACTGAATTCAGATGCGTTGACTGCAGAAGACTTCTTCAGCAACTGCTGAAGAGAAAGAAGTTCATGATCTGAGCAATTATTTAAATTAATGAAAATTTCACACCTTGTCTTTTATAAACTTTATGCAGACTTTGTAATATTCATTACAGAATTAAAAAAAAAAAATCAGCAATTAGGATTTAGCAATTTTGTTCTTCAAGAACAACGTAAGATTAATTAGAGTCTTTAATAATGCTGCCTTAACAAATGCATTTTCTGCACCAGAGAGAAGTTTTGGAAAATTGGTAACAAAGAGAGAGATGGAGAATTTGGAGCATGTTTCTTCCCTGTTGGAAAAAACAGTGGGAATCAGCAGCCATTAATCTACTGTGCCCGGCCTGGCTCTAGGATGTGGGAGGTGAACTTTGACGGGGAGGTGCAGAGCACACACCAGTTCAAGCAGCTGCTCTCATCACCGCCGCTCCCTGTTGTTACTCTCAGGTAATGCGTGAGCGTTATCGGCGATGGAGTGGCTTGGGGCCTGCAGCCTAGCTGAGAACTCCCGGTGCAGGCAAACGTTATTCCTCGCTGTCGCCTTGCTGTGTTCTCCTCTATTAATGAAGCCAGTAGTTGATGACTGCAATCAAAATGCCAAAGCCTTGGTTCTGCAGCTGTCTGTGTGACTGCAGCAGTGAATGCTGTTGTTGTAAGGCTGTACTGAAGCCAGAGCTTTGGGTTAAGAATATTAAGAATGTGTAATGCTGTTGTAGTTAGGCCTTGTAAGAGACAAAAAGTTTTCTTTACAGGACAGATCCTCATTATACTGGTTCCAGCTGCTCTCCGCAATCTTTGTCTTTCCCCAAGCTACTGTATTTGAGGTGAGTATTTTTCAGTACAGTTTTCTGTTGATGAAGTAGATTTAAAAAAAAAAAAAAAAAAAGCTGTGTATTCTCCTCATTCGTATGATCAGCTTCACCTTTTTGCACAAGGATTTTCCAAGTCTCACGTTAGGCAGCTGTCTTGCTCGCGGTGTTTTACGCGTGCAGGGCTGGCGTTGGCCTACGGTCACTACCACAGTTAGCTGGCTAACGTCTGCTCTGCTTGCAGCGAGCACTACGTGGTGACCTGGACGGAAAGAGGCATTTACGTCTTTGTTCCCCAAAGCGTTCAAGTCTTACTGTGGAGTGAAGTAAAAGGTGAGCTTTAAGAGTCTTACTTCTGTAATGTTGTCTGTCACGTCTGTTGCTTGTGAAGTCCTTGCCTAACATAAAGCCTTTAGAGCTCCATTTCTGCAGCTGGGCTGCAGAGCATTTATCAGAAAACCCGTTTTCCCGTCATCTGTCAGATAGAGCCTTGAACAGTAACCACCTCCCCACCCCTTCCAGCCAGCCCCTCTCTCCATTCTTCTGAGAACCTGCTGTAAGGTGAATCTTACAGTACAGCGATCAAGCGCTGCAAGGCAGTAACCAAGCCTGCGGTCCCCTTTCCTCATTTCTGTTTATTTTTAGGTGTCCTGTGGAGGGTAATCTGACTGCTGGAAGCTGAAAAACCGTTCTTCTAACACCTGTCTAAATGATAGCCAGAGAAAGTTGTTGTTTGTCACATGAGTGAAGCCTCAAAGTGGTTGTGTGTGTGGGTAGAGGCGTTGTCCTAGAGCTGTTAGTCATTGTCAGTTAGTTTCTTCCCTCTGCCTGTCTCCTGCCTTTTGCTGTGAAGTTTCCAAGGCCTTTGTTTTGAGTGTTTGCATGCAGCAGAACTGTTTCGTCTGAAAACTACTGAAAGATCAAAGTGTTTTTCTGCTAGCAAATAGTTTTTTTCTTTTTCTAGGCTAATAATGGTGCATTTCTCTCATATTTGTAAGTCTTGATTTAGTTTTTCATCCTTCTTCAAAGGAAAAGGAAACTTTAAGTAGCTTAAGTGTACTTCTTGGATGCTTTCTAGAAACGCAGCTCTGAAGTTTTGGTATTTAATTGTGCTTTATAGCTGTTAGATGTTAGCTTAGCACTCTTCAGTGTTTGTTCCTCGTACCGCTTGTGCTACAGTGCAGTAGGCTTTTCCATGCCCTTGTGCTCAGGTGGGAAATTAGGTTTTCAGCGTCCTTCAGGAATAAAAAGGAATCCTGACTAACAATTTCAGTCCTTTAGACACTTGTGTGCACCTGGTTTTGCAGATATTCAGGATATTGCAGTTTACAAAAGTGAGTTGTTCTGCTTGCATACGAACGGAAAAGTTGTACACCTCTCCCTTCTGCTGGTGGACCGCTGCGTAGAGCGCCTGATAAGAAGAGGGTTCTGGACTCTAGCTGCCAGGGTCTGTTGTCTCTTCCAAAGTTCGATTATTTCCTGCAGAGTAAGTAAATACCTCTTTGTATGTGTGTGGTGTAACTTCACTGTGTTTCCTGTGCCTCTCTTCCAATAAGTTCCATGGGTTTCTGAAGTTCGTATTTCTGGAGTTTTTTAAGAAGTCTGCTAGACGTTGTACTTTTGGTATGAAAACTAGCATGCATATATATAGTACCTTTTTGACTTTTCACATGTGCGTTAGAAATAATGCTGTTTCACTTTGTAACTTTAGGCAAGAAAAAATTTGCCTCTAGATAAGTTGGAGCACTTGAAAT
This sequence comes from Alectura lathami, assembly GCA_013399715.1. NCBI lineage: Eukaryota > Metazoa > Chordata > Aves > Galliformes > Megapodiidae > Alectura > Alectura lathami. Next base: position 174,720 of record VXAV01005850.1, on the reverse strand, counting down.
CTCAGCTGGATGCCTCAGCACAGCAGGATCTCATTTCACATCTGGAAGAACTGATCTTAAAGTTGGAACCTCTAGACTCTGCATGCAGCAGTAGGAGGAGCAGCATTTCGTCTCATGTAAGTGTACTGGTACTGGTAGTGCCAAAAATGTTACTGCCAAGTTTTACCTTTATGGCTTACAGCCATCTTGTTGCTCACTTTGAAGATGAGGCTTTCAATTTGACCATGTCTACTGCAGGTGATAATGCTACTCGCTAAAATTAATTGGGGTAGAGAGCTGTGAAATACTGCTACCTCCCTTCTTTGGGCTCTTGTACTCCTGCCTTCTTACCATATTATTTTATTGACTAATGGCTGAGATGTGAACAAAGATTGATACAAAGAAGGCTTTCTCCACAGCTGAATTTTGTATCTTCCCATGCTTCAGTAAAGGTCATCTTGATTGTAACTGTGGACTTATCTGGTGAAGACTGAATGTTTGAATGCTCAGAGCTACACTAGCCCTGTTTAAAAAATTATCTGACTCCACGAAGCTTGAGCAGAGAGCTCTAAGGAAAATATCAAGCGTATTTCTAACATTCTTTTGTGTATTTAGCTGCTTGGTATTGACTTGGTTTCCTAGCAGCTTTTCAAGAAAGGGGAAGTATTCCGTAGTTGATACAATATGGGTTGCTTTCGCTCTGCGTGTTTAAGAAGTGAAGATTAAAAAACAATAATGCAAGTTCCATCTTGAGATGGCAAACACATTTTTTTTCTGTTAGCAAAGGGGAACATAAAACTACAAGGGATGACCACGAGCTGAAGTGTGTACGTGTGTCCTGGAAGCAGGTGGCTTTGGAGGGTCAGTAATTGTGCTGGCTGTGTGCGGTTAAATGGTAAAGAGAATATGGACTGTGGTGTACCCAGGTACAGGGGGCTGAAGTGACTGGCTCAGGAGCAGGACTAAAGCCAAGATGTTTTGTCTCGTAGCCCTGTGCTAAGTACAGCAGTCCTTCCACAGGCTGCTTTCCTAAAAGCCATTGCAACACATACGCCTTTATAAAGTCACTGGGCTGCACACTTACCAGCGTGTGCGGACCGCTGCATGCTGGATGTGTCAGACACTATGTGTGGCTCTCCCAGATGTGAATACGAAGTGCCGTGAGGTCAGTTGCGTGGGGATGGTTGTTTTGATTCATTGCGGGTTGTTTACAGGGAAGTGCAACTTGACCAATGCCCGGCTCTTCTCCCTTGTCTGACAGGAAAGCTTCAGTATCTTGGACTCCGGAATATATCGTGTTATCAGCCGAAGGGGCAGTCAGTCAGATGAAGATTCGTGTTCTCTCCACAGTCAGACATTCTCAGAAGATGAGAGACTCAAAGAGTTTCCTGCGCACCAGGAAGATGAGCAGGTGGAACTTGGTAATGTTTCTTAAAGCATATTCTTCAGATGCACTATTTATTTATTCTACAAGATTTGGGTAGGTTTGCTGTATGCTCCGATTTTCCACTCTGAAGTTATCTGTTAATAAATCATCTGATTCGATCAGTGGGGGCAGTCACTCTTCCTCCAGTCAAGCTCTTCTTGAATCATTGTGGTGAAAACATTGGTTCTGTGGAACTGAAAGTTTAAAAACAAAAGCGAGAAGTACAACAAAAGGTACAGAGGGCTTTTCCTAAGCTGGGATTTCCCTCCATTGTTTTTTCACCTGTATGTGCAATTCAACATTAATGCTAAGATTATCTTGGCTGACTATGGCAGTTTTAACCGAGCTTCAAATGAGATTTGTTTGCTGTTCCTATCCTTCCAGTAATTTCAGCTCCAGGAAAGAATTTGTTAATCTTGGCTTCATTTCTTCAGGGATAGCTGTAGCCTTAGGATGAGTGTTCTTAACTTTCTTGCAGGATTTTTTTTTGTAAAGGGGATCACCTCTTAGACATCTGTACATCACCATGGGAACAGTATGATTGGTAATGCCTAACATTTAGACTATGCGTGGAGCTTATTTTTATTTCTTAGCAAATATCTGTCACTGGATGAAAGGTGGAGTGAGAGAGACAATGATGTGTTTCGTTCTCTGCTCTGGTTGGGAGGGGATGAAGAAACTGGCAATGATGGGGAGCTTGCTTAGTTCAGGGTAGAGTAGAGAGGCTTTTCAGTAGAAGGGCTGCCCTTAGCTGTTACAGAGATGTTGTTAGAGGAGGAAAACAGTTTGGGTGCATTGCGGGAAGAACCGCAGTGGGGAGGGAGAGAATAGGAACCTTTACTTCTCTATTTGTCAGTAATGTAGCCTAGGCAGCAGGACAATGTGATGTTTGTAGCCCTTTGGTTTACGCTGGCCTCTTTACTTTCATCACCATAAAAATAAGAAGTGAGAAAATACGCAGGAAGTGTATCATTTCTATCATTAAAAGTCTGAAATGAAGACTTGTGATTTTTGAACATTGGGATGAAACCTTTTCTGTCTGGTCATCGAGTGGTGAGGCATTTGCTGATTATTTCAGGGCAGAGAGGTTCTAGCTGCTTCTTGAAGCACATGTACTTCCTTTGACATTTAAGAGAAGAGGGCTTGCTGAATAATTCCATTTTTTTTGCCACACTGGAGCTGGTTTCCCTGGTCACATTTATGTAAAATGTTGTAAGTTTTTAGGTTGCTGATTGGATAATGAACAAAGCGGCCTTTTGGTCACAGTCAGCTGTGACCCTGAGGCACTGACTGGAGAGGTTGTGGATTCTGATGGAACTTCCGTAGCAGCACAGCATCTTCTCAACAGTGCAGATAGTTCTGACTGCTGGAAAATTTGCTGTCATCCTTCCTCAAGTGTCTGTTTTTCTTGATTACATCATTTAAAGATACAGCATGTTTGTGCCAGGCAGTGACTAATCAAAACACATTGTAGATACTGGTAGGTATATAGGAGTGAAGAGGAAATAGTGGTTCTGCATTTCCTGTGATTCTTACCAGAAGTCAGAGAGCTATGAGTTTAACTATGTTTCAAAGTTACTTAAAATAGAAGGGTGATGTGTACCTTAACCGTGCTTCGTGTGCTTATGTTAATATGCTTTAGCTTTTAGGAAAAAAGGGCAATGTGAATTGATGCGTACTGTAACACTGAGTTATCCCAATTGCTTAAATAACTGTAGGTGGATTAAATCAAGGGTTTTTTTGGCCCCTAAATGGACCGTAAGTCTGTTTTTAGAAGACAATTTTCAAACAGTTGTTGGTAATCACCATGAGCCGTGTTACAGAGCCAAAGGGCCGTTACCAAAACAGAGCTACAAGGTTCAAAGTCAATAATAAAATGTTCCTGGGGACCAAGTAGCACTTGTCTGGCTCCTCACAATCTTCAACGTGAAATAGGGAAATGTGGCATGCAGGTTATCTGGTGAGGAGTTAGAGGCTCACGCTTTGTTTCACTGTTTGGTTTTGCCAGGCCGCTGTTCATGACTCTGTATTTCCATTCCATTTGTTAGACACCGTGTCTCATGCATCTGTGACGGCTGAGGCTGACCGGAGTGAGACATTTCTCCCATTCAGTATTCCTTTGTCATTTCGTTCCCCATCTCCTCTCGTCTCTCTCCAAGCTGTCAAAGAAAGGTAAAGCGTGCAGGAGGTTCGCTCATCCATTACGTCCTTCTCTGTTCTGTCCTCTGAACTTGTAGCCTTGTCTGGTGTAGTTCGTACTCTGTTCTGCAAAAATGTGGCATCTGACATGAAACACTGAGATGCAGTCGCATTTGCAAGGCTGTTGAAAGCTTTCATCCTGACTAACGAAGATGTGAAGAGCTGCTGTAAACATCAGTGGAGCTAAGATTTTTGACCTTAGATCTTTTAAAATATGCACTAAGAGTGTTTAACATCACCTTGTACGCTGCGATTGTGCTTTGTACTTGAAACAACCTTACTAAATACTGTTCTGGAGTTTGGCTTTTCTGGTACCTGGATTTCTAAAGAATGAGGGAAAGTTTCCTATGCTGTCTGTGGTCAAAAGTTAAAATGTTTAAACGATGCTAGGTGTTGCCAAAACACACTTGCGAAGTGTACCGTGTAGCCTGCCATCCTCCCCCCCACACACAGACACCTTTCAGTAAATCCAGTCAATTTCCCGAGTGCTCTTGGAATAGTGGTAGCTTGTACTAGTAAATCTGGCAGTGTGTTTTGTGCAGAAATCAAACTGCCTTTTTAAAACTCATTGTAAAATACAAAGCAGATGGTGTTAAATAGGTTAAATAATTCTTTTCACATTTGTTTCTTACTCAAAATGTTGCTGGTCCATAATGATGGGCTGGAAAATTGTTTACCTCTCCTTTGATCACTTACGTATGTGAATTACATTCTGCAACAAAAAACTACTGAGTATCAATGGTATGAGGATCTCAGAATAACCTTCAGATGTATGTGGGCTGCTCTGAATTCTTTCAAAACCATGAGCAGCTCTTAAAAGAGTTTAGGTAGAGGCAGTTACTGATAGTATTGAACTGAATTTTCAAGTACCAACTGTATTCCGTTTATGACGAAAGCACTGTCATATTTTACGGTTAGTCAAGGTTTCCCTCTGATTCTTCCTGTACATTAAAGTCAGGTGTGTTCTGTTTGAATCCTTTCTCTCTTCTGCAGAAACGTTGAGCTTGTGCTCTGCCTTGGTATAGTAAATGATGCCAGATTCTCTGGTGTATGTCCTGAGCTAGTTCTTAGAAAGCAAGAGGCTGAGTTCTCTGTTCATCTCTTGGTGACAAGGTTTTTGTCGTGGCAGTAGTAGAAATAACAGGGTTTCTGTATTTTCACTGTGTTTTCTTTTAGGTAAAATATCTGAAGGGATAGGGACTAATGACATTAGTCCCTATTGTCAATATCCCTATTGTCAATATGTCAATATTAGTCCCTATTAGTCCCAATTATCATTAGGAATGATAATTCCTAGTCAGCTTTATAGTCTGAAGAATTAACTTTGAGTACTGTAAAACCACTTCTCGCCACCAAGAGGACCATAATTTCCTAATGATGCTTTATTAGCCCTGAAATGAAATGTAGCCAATCTGTGTTTATTTTTATACCAATACATGTTCAAAATTTAAGTGTTAATGTATGTGACTCCGTTCTTCAAGCAGAAGAAATCTCAAGTCTTAAATACTTCATTTTTTTGAGATGACGGACCATGACTGAAATACAAATTCTGAGCGGTTTCTCAGTGGTTTTGTACTTGTTGGCACCACTGGCGAGATCCTTTTCTCAGGAGTTCTTCAGGCTATAAAGATTTCTGAAATTGTGGTTTGAATGGAAGGAAAGTGCTTGATTCTTCCAGTTGTGAACATTCAAACGTTTGAAATTTGACTTGTAGCGTTTCCAGCTTTGTACGCAAAACTACTGAAAAGATTGGCACGCTTCATGTGAGCCCTGATACCAGAGGGAGGCAAGAAGCAAAGGATGATGAGCAGCAGCAGGAGGTGACTGCGAATCCGGTAGCACCTGCACAGGACATGAGAGAGTGAGTGCAAAACTGCCTTTCCTTAGCACTTGCATTTGCTGGGTGTTCTGAGAAAAGTCAGCGAGATCTGCCTCAGGCAGATGGGGAGCGCGCTGCTTTTCCAGCTGCTGTCATTTCTCTGGTGGCTTTCAGTGGGTGTCCCTGACTCCTTACCTACAGGCTGGTTCAGGCAGCGAATGAGTCTGGATGTTGGAGCCCGCAGTCGCCACAGCGCTGTGATTACTGAAGGGCAGGAACGTAGTGTGTCCAGCACCTGTGATGCCCATCATGAGTCCAGCAGTTCACATCCTGTCCTTCCTGAGTGCAGAGGAAATGCTTTCATATTCCTCAAGACATTTTTTGGGGGGGGGTGGTAGCTATGAAATATCCAACTTCAATGGATGCCCAATTAAAACAGGGCTGGATTGTTTCGTAGTCCAGTGGTTTGCTGATTAATGGTAACTTTGGCACAGCGCTATATCCAATACACCGGTAATTTCTGTTGAGCATTGGAATCGTAGAATCATAGGATGGCTTGGGTTGGAAGGGACCTCAGAGATCATCTAGTTCCAACCCCCCTGCCGTGGACAGGGCTGCCAGCCACTAGCTCACTGGATCAAACTGCCCAGGAACCCATCCAGCCTGGCCTTGAGCACACCCAGGGATGGGGCAGCCACAGCTTCTCTGGGCAGCCTGTGCCAGCGCCTCACCACTCTCTCAGTGAAGAATTTCTTCCTGATGTCCAACCTAAACCTCCCCTCTTTCAGTTTTAGCCCATTTCCCCTTGTCCTACCATTATCCACCTGTGTAAAAAGTCGGTCCCCTTCCCTCTTGTAAATGAATACTTGGGTTTTTTAGTAGATGAATTAATGTTCTCTTAACAAATTTGAGGAAATCCTCACGTAAAATATTAAAAGCAGTACTTCAGATGAGACTGAAATGAATGTGTTCTTCTAGGTCAGAACCACAGAAATGCCAACTTCTAGAGGAGGATCATCTAAAAGATCTTAAGGCTGCAACAGCAAAAGCTACGTAAGCAAGGAAAATTTTGATGTCTAGATACACTGTCTTTTGTAGAAAAATGACTGAGCTTTTTCGTTACATACATGTAAGAGTAATTTTGTAAATGTCTCTTAATGTTACTTGTAAGGCTCTCATTCTGGTCAATGATTTGCTTCCCCTATTTAAAACCAAGCAAAACACTATAAGCTTGCTAGGACAAAAGGATAATGCTGCAGTAACTATACCCCTAACTGCAATCGTACTTAAAATAACAAACAAAAAAAAACAACAATAGAAAAAAAAAAACCCACACAAATAAAAATCCACCCAAAAAATCCCCACACTTAACAAACAAAAATCAGTTCTGAAAGAGCCTGAGGAAATCAGGATGAACTAGCAACAAACATGGATGGTGCAATTAGTCTAACTTCTGTTTGATGTAATCAGAACCACAAACCAGCAAGTGACTGAAAGTCAAATTTGGGAATATGCTTGAGAGTTGCACAAAACAAATAATATTTCACTGTGACGTAACTGCCAAGCAACTTAGCAAGTTTCTTTTTCCACAGAGCCAAACTCCAGGATCCCCTGGTTTTGTTAGAACCACAGCGTATGGAAAGGGTTTTACAGGAGTGGCTTGTCTATCTGGAAGAAAAATTTGGCAACAAAGAGCATTGTGCTTCCTCTGCTAAGAAGAGCAAGACTGAATGTGCTGAGGAACAGAGGGAAGTCGTGAAGGAAAACCTGCAAGTGGATCCAGCTGGTGGGGACCCAGCAGACAGAGGACTGAGCAGCATCTTGGAGGGCTGCACTGAAAATAAAGATGAACCCTGTGAAAGCCAAGCTGTACGTGAAAATAGTACTAATTTGGAGGGACCTTTGGCTGGCTGCTTTCAAGTGTCTCCTCCATGCGACCTAGAGGCAGATGTTCAGAGAGATCTCACTGAGCTGACAACCCTATGTTTTGAGCTGCGTGTGTTTCCTTGTGGAAGCGATGGTGCCAAGGGAAGCTCTGATCAAAGTCTACCGCTAGCAGCTTCGTCAGTCTCGGTTTGTAGGTTTATACAAAACTACTTCTTTCTTCTGGATTTAAGAAGGCTAAAGCAGTGTATTATAACCACATACGCAAGCAGTCCTAATGTGTGGGAAACATACATGACAGGATTGAAAGGTAACTAACGAAAATTCTATTGCTAGTAAACTGAAAGCAAGATTTTGTTTGGGTGGAAAAAGGAAAAAAAAAACAAAAACTGTCCTCTTGTGGATATGGTATGGTAGGTGAGAGGGGAAGGTTGATTGGTGGGTGGAAGTTTCTGTTCTGTTTGGGGGTTGTTTGTGTATTTTTCCCCAGAAGTCTAACTTAGGGAAAACTACTGCGTCCTAGGAGAGAATACTCCTGCCTTCACTTCGCAATTCCACAGAAACTGCCTCTGAACCTTTAATTTATATGGAGTTGGTTGGCTGAGCACTGTTGTGATTACAGAACAGATCTATTTGAAACCAAGTGTATGTCCTTCAATGAGCAGAACATAAGTAGGATCAAATGTCTGTAGTCATAAGGCAAAAGGTAGGAGATAGGTCTTCAGTGTTTGCACTGGAAATGGAAGATTTGAGTTGTGGGGTGATGTTCATTCGTGTGAAACAAAGCTGAGAGATTCCATGCAAGTGGAAGGCTGTAGTGATCACAAGCCGTTACTTTTCCACAAGATCTCTTAGTCTTACTAAACTAAAGCTACCTGGTTCTCTTGGAAGACAGAATTACTTCTGTTGTCTGTATGCAGCTTCTGCTTCACGTGTTTTCCTTTAACAGTGAGTTAGTCGTAGTATTGATTTGGAACTGACAGAGATTAGTCTAAGAACAGAATCTTACTGTGGTGGTTGGTGTCTGGTACTTGGGCTTCTGGGAGTTTGTTCGGTATTTGTATCTCTGCGAGAGCCCGCACAATAGGAGCGATGCGTTCATTCCCAGTTCGTCCTCAGTGGGCCTGGACTCGTGTCTGTAGACTAACACCCACGCTTCATCAGGGTCAAGATTCATGTTGCATTCAGCTTTTTGTGAAGTCGGTGGCCAAGCTGAACCTTTTATTTGGTAATAGAAGCAAACTGCAGGGCGCTGGAAGGTGCAGGTCTACGTTATATTCAGCAAGTTGTGTGTCCTGCAGTGGGATTTTTTCACAAGAGAAAAACTGCTTCCTCTGAAGTCCAAAGACTTCAAGAATATTATTCCATGCCCTAATTGTGTATCATGTGTATCTGTAACTGTAAGCACTGCTTGTGTGAAATGAGCAGCTGGGGTCTGTTGACTTGCTGCTGCTCCGTGAAGGCAGTGGTAACTGCTGTCCCTACACCGGGCAACAGCCGTGTGTGTGTGGGAAAAGCCATTGCCTGTGCCTTGTAACGTGTGCACGGATCTCTTTCAGAGCTGACTGCTCACAGCCCAGTGGCTCTGGCAATGGAAAATGGAGATATGTTGAAAATACTGAGACAGCTGCATGACCTGGGGCCTTGGGACGATAGCCCTCTGTTACTGGCCCACGCTCAAAGGTTTGTAATTGAGTCTTCTTTCCCCTTGTCCTCTGTGTTGTTAACTTGGTAGCAGGAGTTGGTTTTGCTAGCTTTTCACATAAAATTTTGTGAAGCTTTCTGGGAATCTTTTTTAAAAGGTCACCTTTTCCACGCTGTCTTGAACTTCTGTTTGCTCTCTCCCTAGACTTTATGAAAAATTTGGGGAAACGGCTCTTCGGCCCTTGATCAAGTTCCACCCTTCTGTTTTGCCTTCTGATATCAAGCAGCTTTGTAGGAATAACCCAGCTCACTTTTTAGCGTATTTGGATAGCCTGGTGAAGTCAGTGCCGGAGGATAGAAGGTAAAGGGAATACATCTCCTTCATCTGTGTGTTGTCTCCATCACATAGCTGTGTTTTTCTTTTTCTTTGTTTTGACTGTTTCTCTGTGCTTGGTGCTCTTTGCCGTTAGGTTCCAGTTCATTCTGCTGGTTCTAACTGGCCTCTCAGACTGGGTTTTGTTAGCTTAGGTGCTAGTTGTAACAGAATTTTTCTGAGTAATACTTCAAATGGATTGGAATGTTTCTGTTTCTGTGTCTGCAGTTCAGTATACTAAGGTCAGAGAGCATTAAAAAAATTTTTTAAAAAATGGAGTGCAATCTGTCATCTTGGTTTTCTGTGGTTCCCCTCAGCTGCTAGAAATATAAAACATTCTGGATTTTTCCAATTTTAGTTTTATATCTTCTTTGCCCACATGCAGTTTTTCCTGCCTCCATGTGCCCGGTGTACTTAAACCCAGTGTTTTCCCGTACTCTTTGCTTCTAGGTCATCCCTCCTTAGAGCCCTTCTGCAGCCGGAGTCGGTGCGGCTGGATTGGCTGCGCTTGGCGGTTTCTCACGATGCCCCTCAGAGAGCAAATACCGTGGATGAGGAAGGAAATCCCAGGTAAAGAAGGGTTTGCACAAGGTCCTGAGTGCAGCAAAAAACTTGAACTGGTCTGCAGGCTTCGGCTTAAGTTGTTTGACAGTTGGGATGCCAGTGAATCCTTGGAGCGTTTCGCATACTGCAGAGTTCAGCAGAGGCAAGCAAAGGATGAAATAACTGTCTTCATAATGCTTTATGGAAGGACTGCTCTGACTGAAAATATGCAGAGTGTCTCAGGCATTTTCTTTCTCTCCTTTGATATATCTGACTTCCTTGTAGAGAGAACATACATTTTTAAAGAAAAATTTTTAAAGGAAACCATTAGTGCTTACAAACAGCATTTCTCATCTTGCAGGCCACGGTCGCACTTGTTTACGTGGGGGTACAGCCAGCTCATTCTGCTGTTGATCAAACTCCCAGCTGATTTTGTTACGAAAGAGAGGATGGCTGACATCTGTAAATCACACGGGTAAGGTGAAAACCAGGTAGTGCTTTCTGCTTGCCTAGCTGGTTCTCTGACCCTGAAAGATGCAAATGAAAACCACCTATCTGCTCCTTCCTTAACACGTTTTATTTAAAAACATTTCTTCTTCTGAGGATGAATTTTAAGACTCTAATTGAATGCAACCACTTTGGGTAGGTGGTATTCCCCATCTCCCTGCTCTGTGAGGAGCAGTGTAATTTCTGGCATTCAAGAAATTCAATTGTTTCTGTCTTTGCTGAGATTTAAAAGAACGCTTAATTGTTGTTGACTTCAGTTTAGACTGAATATTTGATTCCTGGAAATCTTTCCTCTCTTCTTTAAGATTTTGGCCTGGATATCTTCATCTCTGTCTGGAGCTGGATAGAAGAACAGAAGCCTTTACTAAAATTGCTCATTTGGATGATCTGACCCTGATGAATGAAGAAGATGGTTAGTGAATCTTAAGCTATGTGAACGTATGTCTGCGATGGAGAAACTGCTGTTAGTCTCTACTAATGAGATTGGTCAAAGAGTTAAGTTAAAACTGGTTGTTTTATTTTATTTAACAGGTGTTGTGGAAGTGGTACCACAAGCTGGGTGTACTGCAGCATATTTGGAAAACATAAATGGGTGTTAGGCTGTTACTGTCACACAATGCTTTGTGAAATCAGTCTTGCTAGAAAATGCTTAAACCTTCAGGACTGTAGGGTTGTTTATCAGTCAGGAATAAAAGGTAGATTTGCAGGAATGGTCAGACTCATCTCAGAACACACGAGTATGTATGCACAGAGTTAAGCTCAGTACAGCCTGGCCTCATGTAGCAGAACATGTAAGAAAGATGCCAACACGGTTCTTTGCTCTTTGACTCAACAAAGCCATAAATGCTGAAGCACTGCGAAGCATTGCATATAGTTCAGCTCGGAGTCTTTGCACAGAGTGAGTCAAGGGAACACACTTCTGTGCGCAGCTTCCTTGTTGATCGTGCCTGCTTTTCTCAGGTCTCCAAAGAGAAAAACAGAACAGCTGGCTTCCCGCTTGAGTGCAGCTGTGTTGGAAACAGTCGGCGTGTAACTCACCATGTTTTCCAAGTAATGAAGGAAGCTCTTTTGCCACCTAGGTTCAGTTCCGGAGAGCACAGAGGAATGGAAGTTTCTGCTGCATCTTGCACAAAACCACGACACTGTTTCCCACCACTGTGGCCCACAGAATGGGAACGCTGTCAGCAATGGTGGTGGCCCGAGCTGGCCAAACTGCATCACTGTGGAAAACGTAGCTCTTCTGCTAGCAAAGGCCATTGGGCCAAATCGTGCCCTGCCTCTGTTGCAAGAGTGTGGCTTGGTGCTGGAACTGTCTGAGAGGTTTACTGGTGTCTGCGAGATCCTGAGAATTGCTGAGAAGAGGCAAAGGTACGCTGCTGCATCCGGGGAAGATCTGTGCGTGTGCACGGTTCCCGTTAGATCTTGGTGCTTTCTGCTTATTTTCAGTTAACAGAAAAATAAAAATACTTCCCAGTGGGATGGCTTTTGTGAAATTTAAACTCGGCAGCAAGCAGAACCATGTGTTGTGCAATATAGGCACCTTAAAACGGGGGAAAAGAAGGGGGACAGAGGTGATTGTGCATTAGATGCGTGTGGAGGAGATTCTGTGATGGAGATGTCTGTGTTGCTGAATCCTGCACGGAGTCTGATCTGAGGCATCCCTTCCAGAGAAGGCATGCATGGTGCATTATGCACCATGTCGTGTGCATTATGCACACGATAACGCCTGTGAAATGGAATGGTTTTTCTGATGAGCTTTGCCTTAAGAAGTGGAAGTGTTGTTCTTTCTGTTGCTAGCTTTTTTTACAGCTGAACTTTTCCTTTGCTTTTGTTGCAGAGCCCTCATTCAGTCCATGTTGGACAGGTGTGACCGGTTTCTGTGGTCTCAGCAAGCATAGATGCCAGCTGGGAAAGCTGTGGGAGCTGCAATTCAGCTGTGTGTTGAAGTGCCTCTTGAGCTCACAGGCTCCTGAAGAAGCGAACTTCTCTCTGAGAATGAGACTGTACCAAGCCAGACTTGGTGGGGCAGGCACCTGGGTGGGAGCTGTTTGCAGTTCTTCCTCATTCCTCTGGAGATGAGTTTTACCCTCCAGAACTGAAATCAATCCAATGTTTTTCTCAAACTCACAGATTTCTGAGGTGGAAATTCCCAAATTTATTTGCTGAGTCTGCATACCTGGAGTGATAAGAGCTTGAGCCCACCACAAATTATGGTGTACAAAACTGGTGTTGTTGTTTGTTTGCAAACACGAGAAGCCATTCCTGAGAAACATCTACGCATGTGATTTTTTATTTTCCTGGAAATGACATTGATATGATTCAGGAGGGGGTTAATGGATGATAGCGCTGATTAACAGAACTTAAATGAACGTGGTTACACTGTGAGTGTGGTATTTCCAGCTTTGCCCAGATCTCTGTGTGAAATATGCTTGCAGAGTCCAGCTGTGAACTTCGTCAGGCCTCAGGAGAACAGTATTCCCTGGTGAATGTTGGCCTTTAGAAGGCGAGAGGACCACGCCTTTTTTCAGTCGTTTTTTAAAAAACAGAGTTCAGAGTATGTCAAAACCGAGGCCATCACGCGTGAAGGCTTTTTCCATGTCAGCTAGAGGATGAATATGAAGACCGATAAAATCACCCGGCTTTAATTTTGCATCTACAGGACTACGTTTTGTCTGAGCCCTGTTTCTGCAGTATATGCATGCTTGGAGAGGTTCCTTGTTGGGCCGCTAGTTGAGGCCCTTCTCCCTGTCAGATTCTCACATTTCTGGGAGAAGGCGGCAGTGTCTAGCCAGCGGCGGACTGTTGCAAAGGCTGTTTAGACAAAAAGTGAATGCATGAAGTAGAACTGAATTTTAATCTCCTCCAGATCCATAGTGGGGCCAATAAATGACCTGAAAATACTTCTTTAGGAAGATCTGGGAAGAATCTTCTGCAGATCTGCAGCACTCCAACTGTTGCCAAACAATGCTCTTACTTTGATCAAGACAGGACCACGGTAACCCAGCTGCCAGGCCTGGATGTGTGCAGCCTGCCTCTTTTGTCTCAGTTGCAGGGAAGACTGCTGGGGAGAGTTGGTTACCTCGCGAGGGGAGGTGGAGCTCCAGGCAGAGGGTTAGTAGCAGGCTTCCAGCTCTTAATGGCGTTGCTTGTGGCAAGGCCAGTAAGTAATTGCTTCTGACAAGGACAGCTTCAGAGGTGTTGGATGTTCTGCTTTGACGCTGGGAAGGGCACAGATCCTGCGGTCAGAACCGCGCTGTGCCCTGGCGTTGCGTTACAGTACGGCTGTGGGATGGGAGGCAGGCGCTTGCAGCGTGTGGTGAGGTGAAGCAGAGCAGCGGATGCCTGTGCTCGCTCTCTGACCTGCCAAAGGAACTGCTGCTACCTCAGTGGCTGTTGGGTTTGACTCTGTTTCCTGCAGTACATCAAGGCTGAGTGCTGCTGTGGCCCTTAGCGGGGTGGGGGGTGGAAGTTCCCTGGATTTGTGAGAGTGGAGCTGGCTTATCTCTGGAGCTAGCTCCTCCGCTGTATTTGTTCCGTGTACATTGTGGTGTACGTAGCAATCTCCTGACTTCTGTGAGTTTTGCACACTTCATTATCTGTCGGTGAGGGTTGGGTTGTGCTNTTTTTTTTTTTTTTTTTTTTTTTTTTTACACAATAAACCATACCTTTCTATGCCAAATTTTTAGTTGTGTTGTTTTTCCCCTTAGATTTTGTGTTGGCGCAGTCATACAGCTGGCAATGGGAAGCATTTGTTAAAACCTGGTGTCTGAAGTGAGCTTGTGCTGATGACTTCAGTTAACTTTGTGGTCAATATAGAGTTGACTCTTTGAAGGCTTGTAAAATTGCTGTTTCCTCTTCTGGATACGCGTTTCCATCACGTAAGGATAGCACCAAGGAAGTGTGAGAGCAGTGGTTGGACGTCCAGTTTCTGTAGAACATCAGGGTGAAGCTTCCTGAAGGATCATAGAATCATAGAATGGTTTGGGTTGGAAGGGACCTTAAAGATCATCTAGTTCCCGAGTCCCCTGCCGTGGGCAGGGACACCTCCCGCTAGACAAGGTTTCTCAGAGCCCATCCAGCCTGGCCTTGAACACCTCTAGGATCCTGCCTACCGCCTCTCCTCAGCCAGTGAGGGGCACAGCACTGATGGCTTAGGCCAGCCGGAGCTGAGGCAGATGAGCTGTAGCTCACCGCTTGTGTTGCTGACTGTTGGTGGCAGGGACCCTTGAGAAGCAAAAGCGAATGAAGGGGGCTTTGCCTAGGGCAGCTTTAAGTAGCTTTGCCCTCCCCCCCCGCCCCAAAACAGACAGCAGTCCCTACCTGCCTCTAAACTTTCATGATTTCACTGTTAGAATCATCAAAACCTCCTGGTAGATGAATTTTAAGAGAAGCATCTCTACCTGCACTCTGTTTCTAGAAGAAAGACAAAGTTTGCAATAATTCCCGAAGCCTGAGGCCAGTGCTAGTAAATATTATTGCACAGAGCAACACTGCAAAAAAAAAAAAGTGAATTCTTGCTTGGGTCAGCTGAGACAAAGCCAGCTTACTTCCCAGAATGCAGAAAAACAGCGTGTACTGCTGTGCCTGAGCTGGGAATTCCCTCATCCTGTTTGCCAGTCAGAGGCTTGTTGACTTAGATTGCAAAACACCCAGATTGCAGAATGACTGCATGTATGGGTATGTCAAATGAAATGTCGGGGCAGTTTGAGGGGCAGTGCTTTGGCCTTAATTGTATCGGGACATACCAAGTTGGAAGACAGTCTCAGAAGGGCCCTTTAATGTACCTGGTGCACACACAGGAGCATGCCACCCTTCTGCACGCTCGGTGGCAGCCTGCCCACGTCTTCATTCAAAGGCAGCGCTTGCTGGCTGCTGCTCGCTTCTGTGGGCCGAGGGCTATGGCGGGGAGAGCAGGCCAAGAGGAGACATGAGCGCAGCGCTTTCCCTGGAGGGCCAAGGGGATGCAATCCACAGTCTGAAGATCCTCTCCAGTGCCCGCCTGTTTGCACTTAGCCTCATGCTTGCACTCTTTGCAGAAGGCTGTGTTTTGGAGAGAATGTGAAACATCAGGCAGATCAGAAAACCCAGAAATGCTTTCTGAGCTCCAGAGGGTTCCTTACGTAGGTGTGGGGGCAGTGCTCTGTTTCGGGTGCCTGGACACAATGTCTCCTCTAAGCGTACTCTACCCCACCTTAGAGGAAACAGACCGGAACCTGAGCTGATGTGCACTGAGGGGGTGGATGTCAGTCACCGGCAGGGAGGGAACAGAATTGTGGTAAAACAGAGCGCTCCCGTCCCCACGGTAGCTAAGGAGTTGCGCTGTTAGGCGTGAGATTCCCGTGTGCCCCCTGCTTTGTGCAAGCCTTCCCTTGCTGATGGGTTCGGATGTTGATTCTGCTTGCCTCAGGTTGCTCCGTTCAGAGATACGGAGTCCTAGAGATTGTCTGTCCTTCTGCTTCAGGCCTGTCTCTGGGAAGCGTCTCTCCCTCCTTTACACAGAGCTCTTCTCTGGAGTCCAGAGACGCCCAAGAAGGTAGATGCTGGCACTCCACCAGCCCAGCTCACGATTGCACCTCTTCCAGCCCGCGCCACGGCCCTTCGGCTCCAGCCATTTATTGTGACAGAAGGGTGGATGGGACAACTGCACCCACCTCTTCTGCAGAGAGGTTAAAGAAACTCTCAGAGGTTCAGGGTTGTTAAATCAGGTGTGAGACGCACCAAGGGAGGCATTGTGCACGTTCAGGCCAGAGCCTTGTGCAGAGGAAACGTGTCAGTTGTTGGTGCCTACACCAGAGGAGGGCGGTGGGTGCTCAAGATGTGAACCGTGCCAACAGGGCTGGATGGTTCATATGCCAGTCTCAGAACCCAGCAGAGACGTGGCTGCCTGGATTTGAACTTCCCCTCGTGGGCTGAGATGAGGACAGGGAGCTCACTCACCAATTACTGTCACAGGCAAGACAGACTCAGCACAGGGAGATTCATGTAACTTACTGCCTGCTGCTAACAGAGGAGAGCAGTGAGAACTAAAAACAAATAAAAACCACCTTCCCCCCATCCACCTCCTCCTACCTGCTCCCCCCTGAGCAGCACAGGGGAATGGGGGCTGCAGTCTGTCCCTAACGCTTCGTCTCTGCTGTTCCTCCAGGGATGCTCTCTGCCCCTGCTCCACGTGGGGTCTCTCCCACAGGTGCTGTCCTTCCCGAGCCAATCCCAAGTGGGCTTTCCACAGGCTGCAGCTCTCCAAGCACTGCTCCAACACGGCTCTGTACCACGGGCCCCCCCCCTTTAGGAGCTGCTCCAGCCCAGGGCCCACAGGCAGCAGCTCCCCCAGGCCTCCTGCCCCACCGTGAGCTCCTCGCCATGGCCTGCAGCTCCGGCCCAGGGCCTACTCCTGCGGGGGCTCCTCCAGGCCACATCCCCCTGCTGCAGCGTGGGCTTCTCCATGGGCTGCGCGTGGAGATCTGCTCGGCAGGGAGCCCGTGGCCTGCAGGGGGACAGCCTGCTCCACCATGGGCCTCTCCTGGGCTGCAGGGAGCTGCTGCTCCGCACCTGGAATACCTCCTGCCCTTCTTCTGCACTGGCCTTGGTGCCTGCCAAGCTCCTTCTGTCGCATTTCCCTGCTCCTGTCTGCTAGTTGCAGATTTTTCCTGTCTTAAATCTCTTCTCCCAGAGCACACTTTGCATTGCTCATGGCTCAGCTCTGGCCATAGGCGGGTCCCTATTGGAGCAGCTGGATCTGGCCCTGATCTGAAATGGGGCAGCTGCTGGGCTCTGTTCACAGGGGCCACTCCTGCAGCCCCCTGATCCCCAACCCTTGCCACGCCAACCCCATGCACTTGTGCAAAGAAACTGACTCGATCTTGTGCTTGAAGGTAAAGGCAGATGATCAGGCATCTTCTCCTCTGAGCTCATTCCAGCAGTAGTGCCAAAAACCTGTGTCATGCTTAAGGCAGCCACAACATTTCAAGCACACAGAACAATTCAGTCTTTGAGGCACTTTCTGCTTGTTAGGATGAGAAAATTGTCCTGTGGACAGCGAAGAAGCACTGTACAGTTTATAAAAAATGGTGTAACAGAACCCATGAGCTCTCCGTCAGGAGAATATCAGGCTTACTGTAATTGTGTGTTGAAATTGGGGTAGAACTGGGAAATTCCCAGTCCTAGGTATCCTTTCCAATTTCCTCTTTCTGGGGTTTGGAAGCACTTATAAATACCCTCTCTGAGAGCAGACGGGACAAGCTTCACCTCCTCCTGGCTTTGCCTTTCTGCAGTGGTGAGTGATCCTCTGAATTCATGAGATGCATGCAGTATTTCTGTCTGGTATTTGGGAACGGGACTAATGCTTTAGCATGTGGGACTTGTCTGTGCTCAAGAAAGGAGCAGCAGGGATTGCTAAATGCAAGTTTCTCCTGCCTGCCTGCCTTTTTTGAGGAGTGCTGTGTTGAGCTTGTGTTCGCATGGAAGGCAAAAGTCCTCGTTGTGGGGGAAGTGAGCTGATGGAGTGGCTGCAGATCTGCCCTGCAGCTGCCTGGGCACAGCTATGGGTGTGAGGAATGCTGTCAGAAAACTCTAAAAGGTACTCTTGAACTACTGATCTCTCCAATTTTCTCACAGCTCTGCATCAGGCCCGCACAGGGAACCATGAGGCTCTGCATCTGCTTTGTGCTGCTCTCCATTGTTGTGTGTGCAAGTGCTGGCAACCCATTCAGGTTTGCCTGGGATGCACTTGGAGGTAAGCTGCTCCCATACCACAGCTCTTTCTCTCAGAGCACTGTCCCCGAGCACAGGCTACGTGCAGTGGGTGCAGTCCTCCAGGCAAGGAGGTCTGCAGCTCCACGTTAGGGAACTCTTGGTCTCTGATGCTGGGAGAGGGCCCTTTCAGTTGGCACCCCACACACAAAGGCCAACAGGGAGAAGTGCCTCCGTGTTACTTTTCCTTGGGCCTTTCCAAGCACGGCACAAAGAGTATGATGGGTCGGGGCTCGGGCTCGGGAGCACCCCTGCACACAAACAAGGCCCGGGGACTGCAGGAATAGATGTGTGCTCATGGAGAGCTTGTTGTGGACCAACTGGGTGCACAAACCCCCTGCTGCCGGAGCCCCAAAAAGAAGCTGGTGCCTTCTCTAGTGCACAGCATGGAACTAAAGGGCCGCTGCCGCCTTGCTGTGAGGCTGAGCTTCACCTGCCCTTACAGCCTGACAGCCAAGCTGTGCAAAGCCTCCGTGGCTCCATGGGGTTCTCCCCAGGTTACCCTCTTCCTTCTGCTCTGCTAACCTCCCCTAGCTTAGTGGAGGTCAGTAAGAAGGGTTGCTCAAGGGAGCCCTGGGGACACGTGGAGCTTTCGGTCTCAAGAGCAGCCCACCCGCTTCTGGCTGAAACGGTGCTTGGCTGCTGCCAGAACGAGACATCGAAGTTAACAACACCTCTGCCTCTGCTCTCTTCAGGGGCAAAGGATATGTACAGAGCATACCGGGACATGCGTGAGGCAAACTATATTGGTGCTGACAAGTATTTCCATGCTCGTGGCAATTACGACGCTGCCCGAAGAGGACCTGGTGGTGCTTGGGCAGCCAAAGTGATCAGGTAATGGAGCAGTGTCTGCCTTGTTAGCAGCGAGCTACTGGGGGCCCAGGCGCTCAGGCAGTGACGTCCTGCTGGGCATGTACGCAGCTTTTGAGCGGGGGGGAATGGAGAACGGAGGGGGGGGGAAGCAGTGCCCGAGCAGGCTGTCTCCACTTGGAAAGCAGTGAGCCTTCGTCCTCCCGAGCAGGCGGATTTCTTGCCTCTGCATTTCCAGCTATGAGGCAGTATTTTTCTTGCTGGCTCACTTCCTGGCACGTTCCTCAGTGTGTTCCCCAGATAAGGAGTTAACATGCGCTGGCACCTCAGTCCCATGGCACAGCTGGAGTTACAGGAGCGAGGGCACCAGCGCAGGGCAGAGCCAGCACTGGAGCCGAACGCCGGATGGCTCAGGCGGCCTCTTTCTTTTCCTGCTAGCGATGCCCGGGAAAACTGGCAGAGCGGTGTGAGTGGGAGAGGGGCAGAAGACACCCGGGCCGACCAAGAGGCGAACAAGTGGGGCAGAAACGGCGGGGATCCCAACCGCTACAGACCTGCAGGCCTTCCCGCAAAATACTAAATTGCTCCGTTCCCCTGTCACCCCTCCCTTGTGCAGCCTCAATAAAGGCATTTGGATGCATTTCCGGAGCTTGCTGCCACCTGGTCCGTTTGTGCTTGCGGCCGTGCTTCAAGTGCATTGGGAGAACCGCGGCGGGGTGCCGCGGGGCGTCACGTCACGGGGCAAGGGCGCTGCCAAGGGGCGGGGGCCTCCCCTCAGAGCCCTGGCGCCTGCCCCGGGAGCCTGGGGCCGCTTTTCGAGAAGAGGGAAGGCGGCCGGGGGCTGTGGGGTGGCGGCCGGGGGCTGCTGAGGGGCGGCAGCCGTCGGCCGCTGAGTAGCGTTGGCTGCTGGGGCGGCCGGTGGGGCCGTTGGGGCAAGGCTCCCAGAGAACACCCAAAATAAAGTGCCAATTAAGGGTCACCCTTAAGGCAGCTGCAACACTACAAGCACACAGAACACTTCAGTCTTTGAGGCACTTTCTCAGTCTGCTTGCTAGGATGAGCAAATTGTCCTGTGGACAGCGAAGAAGCACCGTATACTTTGCAAATAATTGCATAACAGAATCCATGAACCTTCAGTTAGGACAAGGGCAGGCTTATTGTAATTCTGTGTTGAAACTAGTGGTGCTGGGAAATTCCCAGCCCTAGGTATCCTTTCCAATTTCCTCTTTCTGGGGTTTGGAACAACTTATAAATACCCTCTCTGGGAGCAGATGGGACAAGCTTCACCTCCTCCTGGCTTTGCCTTTCTGCAGTGGTGAGTGATCCTCTGAATTCATGAGATGCATGCAGTGTTTCTGTCTGGTATTTGGGAACGGGACTAATGCTTTAGCATGTGGGACTTGTCTGTGCTCAAGAAAGGAGCAGCAGGGATTGCTAAATGCAAGTTTCTCCTGCCTGCCTGCCTTTTTTGAGGAGTGCTGTGTTGAGCTTGTGTTCGCATGGAAGGCAAAAGTCCTCGTTGTGGGGGAAGTGAAAAGAAAAGAGAAAGAGAGAGAGAGACAGTGAGTCACCACCCTTTTATCCAGCTATGTCAGGGTACGCAGGGTTGTTCCTCTGGTGGGGGGCATGCACCTGAACTGGCAGTCTTTTGCATTTTAACTGCTTGTTGCCCCAAGGAGGAGCTCAGTCACTAATTTGAGCATGCACAGTCCTTTTTCAGAATGTCTCAGAAATGTGTCTGGGTCCTCAGGTGGCTGTCAGGCCCCCGCTAATGTTGTCTTTGAGGTATGGCCCTAACGCTGCACAAACGCAGTTCAAGATGAGGAGTAATGCCTTTAAACTGGGAGGGGGTACATTTAGGTTAGACATAAGGAAGAAATTCTTTATGGTGATGGTGGTGAGATGCTGGAACAGGTTGCCCAGAGAAGCTGAGGATGCCCCCTCCCTGGAAGTGTTTGAGGCTAGACTGAATGGGACTTTGAGCAACCTGGTCTAGTGTGTGGTGTCCCTGCATCCCATGGTAGGGGGGTTGGAACCAGATGATCTTTAAAGTCCCTTCCAGCCCAAACCGTTCCTTGATTCTATGATTTACAATACTCTGGAAATGGGTTGGTGGGTCAGAGGGGCTTCAGAGGGTCTCACTCTCCCCCTGCCCAAATGATGGCTAGTTGACCCTCCTTGGCACACAGGCATAGTTTACTAGATCTCTCCTTCCCCCACTAAGTTTCACAGTTGATGCTCAGCAGGGCTGCATAGTCTCACAAGACAAGGAAATTGGTCCAGAGGAGAGCAGTCTTACCTTCGCAAGGTCCCACTTCGAACCGCTCCCTATCTTCTTACTGTGGTGATATACTTCTACCCTTGTACCCAGTGTTTGGAACATTAATCCTTTTGCTTCTCAGCCTCTTATAACAGGGAACCATGAGGCTCTGCATCTGCTTTGTGCTGCTCTCCATTGTTGTGTGTGCAAGTGCTGACAACCCATTCAGGTTTGCCTGGGATGCAGCTGGAGGTAAGCTACTCCCATACCACGGCTCTTTCTCTCAGAACACTGTCCCCGAGCACAGGCTACGTGCAGTGGGTGCAGTCCTCCAGGCAAGGAGGTCTGCAGCTGCACCGTCTGAAACGGTGCTTGGCTGCTGCCAGAATGAGACATCGAAGTTAACAACACCTCTGCCTCTGCTCTCTTCAGGGGCATGGGATATGTACAGAGCATACCGGGACATGCGTGAGGCAAACTATGTTGGTGCTGACAAGTATTTCCATGCTCGTGGCAATTACGACGCTGCCCGAAGAGGACCTGGTGGTGCTTGGGCAGCCAAAGTGATCAGGTAATGGAGCAGTGTCTGCCTTGTTAGCAGCGAGCTACTGGGGGCCCAGGCGCTCAGGCAGTGACGTCCTGCTGGGCATGTACGCAGCTTTTGAGCGGGGGGGAATGGAGAACGGAGGGGGGGGGAAGCAGTGCCCGAGCAGGCTGTCTCCACTTGGAAAGCAGTGAGCCTTCGTCCTCCCGAGCAGGCGGATTTCTTGCCTCTGCATTTCCAGCTATGAGGCAGTATTTTTCTTGCTGGCTCACTTCCTGGCACGTTCCTCAGTGTGTTCCCCAGATAAGGAGTTAACATGCGCTGGCACCTCAGTCCCATGGCACAGCTGGAGTTACAGGAGCGAGGGCACCAGCGCAGGGCAGAGCCAGCACTGGAGCCGAACGCCGGATGGCTCAGGCGGCCTCTTTCTTTTCCTGCTAGCGATGCCCGGGAAAACTGGCAGAGCGGTGTGAGTGGGAGAGGGGCAGAAGACACCCGGGCCGACCAAGAGGCGAACAAGTGGGGCAGAAACGGCGGGGATCCCAACCGCTACAGACCTGCAGGCCTTCCCGCAAAATACTAAATTGCTCCGTTCCCCTGTCACCCCTCCCTTGTGCAGCCTCAATAAAGGCATTTGGATGCATTTCCGGAGCTTGCTGCCACCTGGTCCGTTTGTGCTTGCGGCCGTGCTTCAAGTGCATTGGGAGAACCGCGGCGGGGTGCCGCGGGGCGTCACGTCACGGGGCAAGGGCGCTGCCAAGGGGCGGGGGCCTCCCCTCAGAGCCCTGGCGCCTGCCCCGGGAGCCTGGGGCCGCTTTTCGAGAAGAGGGAAGGCGGCCGGGGGCTGTGGGGTGGCGGCCGGGGGCTGCTGAGGGGCGGCAGCCGTCGGCCGCTGAGTAGCGTTGGCTGCTGGGGCGGCCGGTGGGGCCGTTGGGGCAAGGCTCCCAGAGAACACCCAAAATAAAGTGCCAATTAAGGGTCACCCTTAAGGCAGCTGCAACANGAGAGGCCGGCGGGCCCGGGGCGGGCAGCGCCTGTGGGGCCGTCAGCGGGCCCTGGCGGAGGGGGGCCCTGGTCGGGAGCTTTCTGCGTGTCTGTGACTGGAGCCGTCGGCCGTCGTTGGCGTTTCGTGGCGGTTCTTGGTCGCAGCTCGCGTAGCGCGGCTTTCCCTCCCTCCCCCCCGGTGTCTGTCAGGTCCTTAGCCCCGAGAAGTCGGAGCCCAGCGTGACGCCCGAGGAAGCGCGGACGGAGCTGGACGAGGAGATGGAGAACGACATCTGCAAGGTGTGGGACATGTCCATGGATGAGGTAGGAGCTGTGCGGGCGGCGGCTCCGCGGGGCCGGGTGCCTTGTGCCGTGCTTGTGTCGTTGCTGGGGCCCTGAAGTCGGGGTCCTCGCGGGAAAGGGCGGGGGGCAGTGGGGGGCAGGCGGCGTCGTGCGCTGGGCCGGCTGTTGGGTGTGGGTGCTGTTGCCCCCGGCGTGGCTGGCAGCGTCGTGTGAGTCGCCAAGCGGGGCAGGAGGCTGGTTGTGCTCTTCGTGTGGAGCAAGTGCTTGGTGTGCGCTTCTGAGGCCAGCACCGGCAGGCTGAAGCAGGCCTTGTGTTCCAGCCTGGCAGCTGGGCTCTGTGTTGCTGCTTGGGGCTCTGCAGCAGAGCCGCATGGGGGTGTTGTGGATACAGCGTGGTGTGGCCCAGCTGCCCTCAGGTGTCCCTCATCTCATGCGCTTGGTTCAGGTGGCAGCAACAGTGCCCGTTCCACCTTCGGGTGAGGCACGAGTGAAGACGCCAGCCATATCTTTTATGTGCAGTATTGTGATTATAGAGATGATGCTGATGCTGTCTTTAAAACGTAATGTTTTCATCTAGCTATGATAACTTTTCTTGCTGGTGAATGTATATTATTTTGATGTATAATCAGTCTTTAAACTTCAGGTAAAGACTCAGAATAGCCATTTAATACAACTTTTTTTNAAAACTCATAAAAGCCATTTAAAACAAATTTTTTTTTTTTTTTTTTTTTTTTTGTCTTATAGCTTTGTTTAAATATTTCAAATAAGGGTGCAAGATGTGTCTTATACTCCCAAACAGAGGAGTAATCTAGTAATTTAATGAGGTGAAATGAGGAAATTTTCTCTTTTGTATGCTCTGATCAAGTGCTAGTGGTAATCCCATTCCTTTTGTGTATATATATATATATGTATATGATATCACTGCCTGAGAAATATTTGTTTAATTCTTATTTAGCATGCCTGCTCCTCTGTGAGAACAAGAGAAGCTACGTGTGGCTGTTAGGTTTGTTATAGAACTTACCACTGGCATCCTGTCACCACAGGGGCTTGCTGATCTCTCATTGAAAAGCAGGGGTGGTGGTATAGCCCATTGTTAATGGTTGGTAAATACCTGCTGTCTTGTAGGGAGTTTCACATGTCTTTGAGTCAGTCCTAGACCTGTGAGAAAAGGTTTGTGTCTGGGAAGTGTAAACTTGGAAAGTCCATTTACTTCTTTGCCCCCTTTCTCCCCAGGATGTCGCTTTGTTTCTTCAGGAGTTCAACGCCCCTGACATATTCATGGGAGTTTTTGCCAAATCCAAGTGCCCTCGCCTGACTGTAAGTATGGGCTGTCAAAAGCTGTCCCATAGTTGCTGCAAGAGTAGATAGCTCTTCACACACATTTCTAAATATCTCCCTCCTCCCACTGCATCTTTGAGTAAGTTAGTGGAACAACGAGAAAATGCAATTAAATTCTGAAGTGCTTTTTTGTACAGTGTTTTTAATATGGTCCAATGACTAAGTATTTTGGTGATGCTAAAGCAGATGTGTGTCATTACTGATGAAGGATTAATGGTATCAGACTTGGTTGTGTGGCTGGTTATTCTCAGGACACCCGGTGCTGGCGTCCGCACCCTCAGGCGTTCCAGGGCTCTCGCAGTGCACCTGGGACAGGTGTGCATCCTCCCAATGACTGTCTTGCTTGAATGTCCTGGTGGGATGCACTGCTGGTGTTTTTTAAGGATCTTTGCAATCATAAGACAGGCTTTGATGGAAGCTTATATGAAGACCCCTTTCCCTTTTTTCTTCTCTGTTTTTATTTTAAAGGAGGAAGTGAGTATGTTTGGAGGGGGAAATGATATTGTGATATTTTTTATCTTTAGGACTCTTTATTGCTTTAATAATAGCGATGCCAGACTATCTTAAAAACAGTATATGTAAACCATGCAAACTTTTATTTCAAGGTATATTTGCTTTTATGAAACACCTGAACTATGCTAAATATCTGAACAGTGCTTCAGGCCCGTCTTACAACATCACATGAAAATCCGTACCTGTCAGGTCATTGGAACTCGGAAATCAAACAGGAAGGCGGCTTTGAACCTTTCTTATTTTTGTCTTACAGCTGTGGAAATGAAATTGTGAACTGTGTTGCAGGTGCTTCATTTTACTGTGCTTTGACTTTTCAGGAGATCTGTGTGGGAATATTGGGAAACATGGCCTGTTTCCAAGACATATGCATGTCCATCAGTAAAGACGAGAATCTCGGGTAGGTGTGTGTGTGCTTTACACTTGCATAAATACTGCTTTTATGGACTCTCACAGTTATGAAATGTATATTAAAGGAACTGAGTTTGCTTGCGTTGCCTTCATTCACACCCTTTTGGCAAACCCTAATTGGTGGGGTAGTGTTCCGTGAAGATAAAAAGGATGCTGACCGCTAGGTGTTAATTTTCATAGTCGCTTATCAAGCTCTTGAATCTTTAATCAAAGCTCTTTTTAGTCGTAGGGCATTGCTGTAGCTATGAAATTAACTTTTTAATATATTTTTGAGAAGATATTGAAAGGCTTTTCTGAACTTCTATCTTTTTCTCCTTCAAGCCAAGTGTTGTTGCAGCGTTTGTGTGATTCAGACTCTCCAACTCTCCTGGAAACAAGCAGGTAGGACATCTCAGAAATCAATTTATCATGAATTTAATTCTGCTATGTTCTGAGCCCGTGGGAAAAAAAAGTTGGCAAGTGGGCTCATTTTTTTTAAAATGTTTTCCAATCCTCTCCTTTTGTCATTTCCACTTTGTTCTGGAGCTGATTTGCTGTGGGTTAGATTCCTGTTTTCTGTCACATCACTGTCATTATTTTGGATTTACACTTGTACAGCTCAGATTGATGAAGTGGCTTCTGATCTGTTAAACCTGTCTAGGTTGTTGTTAACCTGCCTCTCCCAGCCTGAGGTGGCCAGCATTTGGGTTGAGAGGATCCGAGACAGCCCTTCAGTGTACGACTGTGTGTGCTTTATCATGTCAAGCTCTACAAGCGGTGAGTTGCCAAAGTGCACTGGAATTAGTGTTTTGCACTAATCAGAAATGCAGTGTGTGGTTTTAAAGACAAGGCTTTTCATTTGGGAGTACAGAATTTCTTTATTTTAAAATAAACATCATGAATTCAAAGGATTCCAAAATAAACCTGTCCCACCTTTGTAGATTTATAAACATATACATATATGCCCAACAAGAGAAGTGCACATAGAAGAATAAGAAAGCTCTCTGGGGAATTAAAGCCAATTCCAGTAGAAGAAAGTGTTATCTGGCACGGTAACGGAAAGGACATAGTCCTCATTAAGGGATATATGTGTGCCAGCCTTGATCCTTCAAACAAGAGATAATTTAGTTGTTTGTTTGTTTGTTTGTTTTTATTTTAGTCAGATATGTATTTTTCATTTTTAAAACTACCAAACTTGAGGAATGTGAATTGGAGGAATGATTCTGTTCCTCTGAGTGGCAGTCGCGTGCTGCCAGGCTTTGGGTATGCAGTCAGTGGTAATATAGTCTCTTCTTTTTTGTCACAGCACTAATTTATCAAAAACAAACAAACAAACAAAAAAAAACCCTAAGCACCTAATCATGGAAATATTTTCAAAAGCATGTATTTTGTCGAAAATGTGAACAGTGTTTTGTTTTCTTTTCTTTTCATGACATAGTGCTCAGAAGTCATGCTTGTTCCAGTTGAAAACACATCTGCTTGAGTAACGTGCAGGTTCGCAGGTGTAAGTTTGGCAGAAAACTAGATATTTAGGGACAGATCTTGTCATACTTTATTTCAGAAGCGGAAGTTAGAACTTTTCAGGAACCTTAAGTCTCTTTGCAGAAGAAAGTTCCCACTTTGTAAATGGCATGATAAGGAATAACGCGTCAGTGGGCTTTCCAAGAGTCCCTATTTATCAAGCTCATACATGAGCTTTGCCTCATTTATGCCACGAAAAGGAAACGAGCATAGCAACCCTTAGTAGATCATGGATGAAACTCATGTATTTCAACACTAAAATACAAAACTATCAGAGTAAATTAAGCATTTTGTGAACTGATTTTTGCTCCTTATTTTCTTGAATTTGTTTCCTTTCTTGTGCAGTTGAATTGCTGGTAAAAGTGGGTGAAGTGGTGGACAAACTCTTTGATCTAGACGAAGAGCTGATGTTAACCTGGATTAAAAGTGGCACTTGTCAATCTGTGGGACCGTCTATAGATGATTCCCCTGAAGAACTTCCAGATTTTAAAATTGTGCCTTGTATACTTGAAGCAGCTAAACAAGTCCGGTATGTGAGAGTTCTGTTTGTTTTTGTGCCTGGGGAGACTCCTGATAGCCTTGTTAAGGCCTGTCTCTGAAACTCTTCATTTCAGTGGGAGCTCAGGACCTGCACCTGCCATTTGAAATGAGCCAACCAGCTTGTTAGCCAAGGGCATGGCAGTGGCTGCTGCTGGTCCGTTGTGCACCTGAAACACGTGGAGNNNACACGTGGAGAATAATCAGATAGCTCAGTCATCAGATCTCTGACTTGACTTTGTTTCTCGTTTTGTTCTGTGTAGCTCAGATAGTCCGGAGGGACTGGATGTTTATATGCATATCTTGCAGCTCCTAACCACGGTGGATGAGGGCGTTCAGGCTATT
The DNA here is from genome assembly GCA_013399715.1 of Alectura lathami. Taxonomy (NCBI): domain Eukaryota; kingdom Metazoa; phylum Chordata; class Aves; order Galliformes; family Megapodiidae; genus Alectura; species Alectura lathami. Next base: position 147,055 of record VXAV01005850.1, on the reverse strand, counting down.
GGTAAGACACTTGAATTGCTACATGTGATGGGACTAAGACTGGCAGTAACTTCTAGATCATCTGATATTTAGTGAGGAGAAAAATAACTAGTGTACCTAGATTAACTCTAGTGGGTCCTCTTTGTTTCTTTCTCAAGTGCAGACTCCTGATGGAGGAAAAGAGACTTGGAGTTTGCTTTATGACCTTGTTTGCCATGAGCTCTGCCAGCCGGACGATCCACCGATCATTGTGCAGGAGCAGAAGACTGTACTGGCCTCTATTTTGTCTGTGCTGTCTGCTATATTTGCTTCACAGACAGAGCAAGAATACATCAAGATGAGGAAAAGTAAGTCATGCTTTTTTCTATTCTTCTTCTTCTTCTTTTTTTTTAAATACTTCTACAATTGACATTATGGGGTGAAAGGTGGTTAATAGAGGTCAATTCAGAATGCAGAATTCTGAGGCGTGTTTGGATACAGTAAAGTTCTTTACTGGTGTCTCTGAAAATCACAGCTAGCTCAAAATTCAGATACTGGATACCTCTAAAGAGTTGTGGTATTGGAACCTGGAGAT
>VXAV01005850.1:128137-146443 GCA_013399715.1 Alectura lathami | reverse complement strand
GTGCATGAAAATTGCAGAATTTGCTGAAATATGAGGTCTTGCTAGTCGTTTTCCATTTTATCACTTGTCCATTGAGAAGTCCTGAGAACTAAAAGGCTACCTCAGGAATGTGAGTCTGTGTTACCTGTAGCAGAAGGAGGTTGTGCGAGTTTAGAATTATCTTGATGCAAATTTCACACACTGGCTTCCCTTTTCCCTTTTAAAGGTGCTGAGGCTGACTGTCAGTGAGGTCTGGCTGTCATTAGGTTAGGTTCTACTTTGGAACAGCGTGGTGGTAGAAATGATGTGGGAATGTTGCAGAAGGCCCTGATCCTTGCCTTCCCTGCCACTTCTGCAGACAGACCTGCACAAAGTCTGCTCTCCTGGGAAGTCGGAAGTGGGTTTGTTACCTTACTGCTCACAGGACTCTAGAAAGAATTGTGCTTGCTCTAAGTTACCACTAGGGATGCTTTCTTCTATTCCTTCCCATGAGCACAGAATTTTAATAGGTACAGGTACAGGTTAGCTTAAAGTAAAAAGTGATTTGGATTTTCTGTTGTTCTTGTTTTCTTTTTTTTTAAACAATCTTTGATTAAAAAACACGTCGCTGTCAGAATATACATTCCTATAGCCTTTGAATAAAATCTTCCCATCTGCTTCAAAACTGCAATTCTTTGAAAGGATTAGTAAAAAAAAAATCAGTGTCAAACGTTCACTGTCTTGTTCCTTTATATTAGATATGCCTCTGATTGGGAGCTTAATTCGCATCTTACAGTACATGGAGGGCTGCGGGAAGAGATCTGTGGGCAGCTCAAAGGAATCCGAGCAAGAAGAGACTGGAACAGCCGAACTGAATGAGGAAGATTTTCACTTGAAAATTTTGAAGGATATTTGTTGTGAATTACTTTCCAATATGTTTCAAGAACTGACCAAGGTAAGAATCAATGCAGTTCAAAGAGGGATTTCTTCAGGGTAGGTAAGAAAAAGAGATGTTACAGTTAATGGGACATTTTTTTGAGCAAGTGAAGCGACTTGCTGGAAGCTCATCAGAGAATTGATCAGAAGGTCCATAGCAGCGTGTGTCAGATGGCAGGGACACAGGCTGTCTGAGGTGTGTGCCTTCAGGGCCAAGATTCTGTATATTAAATTCTCCAGGTGTATGTTGCCAATTTCTTTTGAACAGAAGCTAATTTATTTAAGAAACAGTAAGAATATCAACCTTACGTAAATCCATCTTCTCCGCTGGACTTCTTTATTATGGGAGCATTCAGAAGAAGAGGCTCCAGGTGTTGGTTTTCATGTGTTTTTGTATTGATGTCTGGCATTCTCTTCGAACCACAAGTTCTGCCTTCTTGTGATCATTTCACCTCGTTTGGGAATGAAGTGCATACCTCAGCCACTGTGCACACAGTTGTGAGTTTTTCTTTGACAACTGCTCATGACATGCTAGTTATATTTCTCATTTAATTTTCTAGGAAAATACATTGGAAGGACTAAACCAGGGACATTTAAATGAACAGACGTGTTCCTGTGCGTTCCAGAACCTCTTGCCCCTGTATTTCACATCAGTGAGTATGTGGCAAAATGGATAACGTAGCTGAGAAAATACTTTTGTAAGGCCCTTCAGAACTGGAGGTAGGACAGAATTGCTCAGACACAGGCAACGTACCGCATTGGACAGTCCTACCCTCTCTCCTGGCTTCCTTCAGGCAGAGCTTTGCCTTGGTCATCAGCTGATACAAAGGTCAAAGTGTGCTGAAATGAACGAAGGTCTGCAGATTTCATGCCAGCTGAGAATTGGTCCTGTACATTTCTATGAAATACTTATAGTATTTTTCATAGGAAACTTTTCTTGTCTACTTCTAAACAATGAAATAAGAGTGTAGGGAAGGCAGTAGTGTTTCAAATCTTGGACTAACAGAAATTGTGGGGTTGAGGAGGGAAGGTATTTACTGTGGAGCATTCTTTCATTATTCTTTACAGTGGCTACTGCTGGCTGCTGTTGGGAGGAAGCTACAGGAGTAGAAAGATCCTTAAACCAAGTGATAAGAGTTGCCTTCTGTGCAAATGGGGTTTTTGTTTTTGTTTTGTAGTTGTTCTGTGTGCTTTTGTGTTCGCAATTTTATTTCCAGGTGGAGAGTTTCCTTGAAGTTCTGCGTGAGGCTGATCAAACACTTGCTGAAAATCTAGAAAAACGTTTCCCAAGCCTGAAGGTCCACACCTAAGAATGTACATGAAGTACTTGTCCTGTTTTGGAATGAAGATTTTTGACTGTTTGTTACAGTGTTTTAGAAATCAGTTTTTTGGTAAATGTGGAAGAATGGAGCAACCTCCTTAGCAGCAGGTGGCTTTTAAGAAACGTTCCAGGTAGCCCTGATTAAATAAGGGATAATCTGGTCTGCGTGGGTTGGAAATTATTATAAGTTTGGTTCTGCATCCTCCATCCTGTTTTCTCTGGTGATGAGAGACTGTTGAGTTCTAGTTGCTCTTGCACAGAGCAGCGTTGTTTGAGGAAGTCTTGGTTCTGTGCTGAAATGACAAAATTAATGAAATGCACCGAGTTGTTTTTAGCGTGATGCTGGCATTTTCCAAGTTGCTGCTGGCAGCAGAAAAAGGAATCAACAGGAAATCTCAGATGTTCTTTGGCTAAGCACCTTCATGCACCTGATGAAAACGAAGATAAATTATGCCGAGATTAGTTTTTTGTTTTGCTTTGTTTTGGATCACTTCAGTACCTTGATCAGATACTGTAACAAATGTTTCATCCTGGGCCTTTAAAATCTTCACATCCAGGCTGCCACCTTTCAAAGGATTTGACAATGTGGTGACCAATGGTCTGTGCTGCAGCTTCCAGCCATGGCAGCCAGTTACCCAGAGTTAATGTTGCAGGACAGGTTAGGATTTATTCCTTGGCATACTTGTAAATTTGTTGCTTTTTTAAAGTGGTCTGTAGGTCAGCTTAGGAAGAAAACATGTATCAGACAGTTCTCTCCTCATTCACGTGTTTTATGAGTCACCTGTGAATGACACTGGAAATGCCATGCTGGCCTGGCTTTCAGGGGAGTTAAGATGTTGGGTCACTTGCCGTCACTGAATTTGCTGTACGGAGTCTTCTACAAATCCCACTTTTAATGACGCTCCACTTTGCCTGTGTTCCACTTCCACATTCCCGCGTGCAGTGCAGCTAACAGGTGTCTGTGTGAGCAGCACATCAGCTCCAGCTGTTTCTGTACTTTGGAGTGGAAAACAATCGGTCGTCATCAGGTTTGGGATGTAAAGCAAAGTGGAAACCAGAGCACAGAGAATAACTTAATATGGTTATACAGACATTCCCCTGCTCTCCAGGTTTTTACAGGCTTCTAAGTGTTGTGCTGGGCCGTGTGCTGTTTGCCCCGAGTTTTTGTGGTAAATACAGTATCTGTGTATATAGCCTTTTCATCCAAACTTCCAGCTTTCAAAAAAAGTACAGTTTAATATTTTCCTCGGGCTGCCAGCAACTTCTTAGTTGTTGGCATGGGATTTGGAATTAGAAACTCTGACTTGTGTTACCAAAAAGAATTGCTATGTTTATTGGGGAAAACTGGTAACTGTGAATAGGATGACAGCATTTTTCATACTACTTTGACAGTTTTTGGATATTTTCTTAAACCTACAGATTTGTAATAAAGTTCCTTTTTATATAAAAAAAAAAACCAACCCTGTATGCTTTTCTTCATTCCAAGTGTGAATTAAGTTTATTTTCTGAGACACTGGCAGTGTTTGTTACTCTCTTGAACATGTCGTTTGTAAGAGCAAAATTGAGCCTCTTCATACTGTCATTGTCCTGTAAAATTTGTTGTTCTTTATTGGATACTCACTTCAGCTATCTCTCCCTTTTGTTGCGTGGCCTTTCTTATGGTCTGGAAGTGAATGTCTCTCTCATCCAGGGGCTAGTTTTTCTGAACTTAGTTGTTCCCCAGATGCACAGTAGACCACCACATTTGAGAATTCTTGCTGATTTGCATCTCTTGAAATTTGGTGGTTTCCAATTGTTGTTTAACATACAAAAAGCTGAGACATTATCTTTTTTTTTTTTTTTTTTTTTTTTGTGTGTGTGTGTTTTCAATATTTATTTGGTTCCTTCTAACTTTCAATATACATCTGGTATTGGCTGGCTGATTGTTAAATGGGGTCTCACTAATTACAGTGAGTGGGTGAGGTGCAGCAGCATTGCCCAAGTTGGAGGACACCTACTGCCTGCCAGGTGGCTTCAGTGAATGGCAAACCAGCTGGGTCCTGTCCTCTGCTCTTCTGTTGCAGAAGAAGCTGTAGGAGCGGGTTCATCAGCCTTCCTTCAGCAGAATACTAATTCAAGTACGTCAGGAATTTTTATCCTTGATAAACGTAGTGGAATGGAGGCTGAGTTCCTCATCTTCCCGCCAAACTGCTGCTCTTGTGCAACCCGTGCTGCACAGGTGATGCAGAGCTGTCTTTAGCAGCGAGAAGTTGGTGCCAAATTGTACACAGGGGAAATGTGCAAAGTTTTTGGCATTCAGACAGGTGTGGAAGAAGCTGTTCATAGCAGGGGGGGTCTGATGTGTCTGGCAACGGTGCCCATGAGTTGCATCATTTTGCCAGCAGGGATCCCCCCTGAGCTTGTGCTTCATGAGCATAATCTGCCTGTTAAAACTGAAGGTTTTATTTTGTGGGTATCTTTTGGCTTCTTTTGTTTTCTTCCCTGTCCTCCCATTCTTTGACACTCCCTGGCAAGACATGTCTCTCTGGGCTTGTTGATTCAGAATGGATCTATCTGTAAAATCAGCTGAGCAGCTTTCTTGCAGACCAAAGACCTGATTTGCCTCCACAGCATCCTCCTTTGGGGAGAGTACTTCTCACTGCCTTGTGCGGAGCTCCGGACAAGGAGCGGGTAGATGAAGCATTGAACTAACGTCCTGCTTAGACTGAGCTGCCTGTGCGTTGTGGTATCAGAATACCTAGGAAACTGAGGTAGAAATCAGACTGCAAGGGCTTGTTTTAAATTGGGCCTGCCAGTCCGCATAATAATTTCATTCAAAGATATAACATTATTTTTGACTCCTGTTTTGTGTATGGCATTTTTGCCCCACATAGCAGCTTTATTCCTGGTGGTGCAAAGCAACATAAAACCAAAGAAATCTGGTATGTGGGGAAAGTCTGATATTAGAATCCGTACTCTGCTCCCTTGATGGTGTGAGGAGGTCGTTGCTGCTGTTCATAGCTTCATGCTTTACCCCATATTCTTGTCACGGATCTGTCATTTCTGATAAACTCAACTGTGAAACTTAATATGCTGAGAAGTTCTTTCCTGTTTCTCCATATTCGTGTCAGTCTGCTTTCTTAATTTCCTTTCATTAATGTTTAGTTCATGTACTCTTTCAACTGCTGTGGGGGTTCCTATTTCTCTGAGATTGCGTGGTGTTAGCATTGATCTGTTATAGCTACCTTTGGTTGTAACTGAGCCAAACATACACACACTATTTAAAATATTTTTAAGCCAGCCATCTTCATAATTTGATATTGAAGTGAAAAGGTATAGTACCTTGCAGTTTTTTTTCTCGTTTGTCTTAAAAATCGATGCTCTTTCCCACTAGCCTGGGATTAATTTTGCTGTTTATGGAGTTAGAGTTATGAAGGCAGCAGTATCTCCATGATATTTTCACTCAAGAATGTATTTCTGTTTCTAGAGCAGAATCTCTTGGTTACAGCAGTTCTATAGCATATTCTTTATTTTCCCCTCAAAATGAAATATTTTCAGTTTTTCCTCTTTAATGCTCACTGTTTACTTATTTTTCATTCTAGATGATGATGAAATTCATGTGCTCTGCCAAACTCAATGATAAAGGAAGAACCTGCTACACCTGGGGCAAAGACCAGTCTGCTGTGATGTTATACAATTTCTCAAAAGTCCTTCATGTGCAGGCAAAAAAGCAGTGAGCAGCTGTGTGCTTGCTCCCCGGTGGCGGCTGTGTGCATCAGGCATGCAGTTTGCGTGCCCATCACTTGGAGCTGACAAGGCGTGTGCTAAGCGAACCTGACACCATAAGGTTCGTCAGATAAACCAGGTTACTTCCAACAGCAATCAACAAAGGTTTTGCAGTGGGAAATACTGTTCCTATTCCTCCTTGCCTCCCTGATTCGATGACTCACCTGCTTTTTTTTTTCTTTTTTTTTTTTTTTTTGCCCCCCAATGGAAAATAGTTTTATAATGCAGGGAGCTAACATCTAAGGTAGGTGAGAGAAAAGGTTTGCTTCTGAATTGTTATGGAGAAAACGAACAAATGCAGTGAAACCTGCTGGGGTTCTTTCTCCTTTCCTTCTTCCTTCTAGTTCAGATCTTTGAGGGCTAGCTGCATGCCGTAAGGGTGGCAGCAGCAATGTGGGAGCTGAATTTTGGGTGGAGTCTAATGCAAGCAAGATGGCTTGAGAAGGTAACCGTGGTAGGATGTGGTGAAGAGAAGTAAAGCAGTAATGCTGGAGAAAGAAAAAGAGATGAAGAAGGGAGAAGAAAATAAAATAGGAAAAAAAAAAATGGAAGAATTATGACAAAGGAGAGAAATACAAAGTAATTGTGGTGTTGAAGGATAAAAGTATTAAATATTAAATACCAGCATTGTTGTTAGGATTCTAGATTTGTCCAGGTGGAACATCTAATGTCTGGCCACTTACCAGAAAGGTGTCATGTTGATTATGTTTCGTGTTTTCAAAGCTGAATCTCCTTTGCAGTTTTCCCTGCTTGCGTGGCAGTGAGACAAGCTTAAGGTGAAGGTGAAGCTCACACGGCAGGGGGATGAGCTAAAGTTGCCTGATTCCCCCTGACTGACAGAGGCACTGAGGTGCAGAGTCCTCCACGATCGAGGGGAGGTGATTTCAGGTGTCGTGTGGCCTCGCACCTGCCAGAGCTGAGATCCTGAAGCAGAGCCCTGCAGGGGTGGTGCTGGTATTGCACCTTACCATGAGCAGAGCAGAATGGGTTTGATAACTCGTTGGGTATCGAGGGGCAGGGGTCTGTATTTGCCTGAAGAGAGCAGACCCTGCTCCGTCTGTAACACCAGTCACTGTGAGTACAGATCTACAGTTCTGAACTTGACTTTAGCAATTTTATATGGTTCTATATTTAGCCCAAATTAAAAATTCCGTGTGACTAATATATTCCACAGGGATTAAAATCCAAGCCTGAATGTAACCACCTATCCATGGTAGTTTTTTCATGCTTGTGGTGTAGGCGTGGTGACAGACTGTGGGTTTGTGCCTGTAATAACTGATGTCCTGTGTTGCTGGTGCTCCCACAGTTTCTGTTCCTTCATCCAATTTCCAGGGAAACCTTAGGAAAACGAAGGCACCTTGATATTCTTCTGTGCTGCAATGGTGGCAGTTGTTTATTCTATGCTTTAGGTTATGCAAACTCCATTTTAATTTTGCAGTGAGCTTGTATCAATATTATTTTTGTTGTCATGCACATTGTTTTAGGTGACAGCCTTATTTAAAGAAGTGGTACCTTTAACAAGCCATCTGTTCACCTTTCATAGAAAGGAAGCACTTCTGTCAGTTACTCTAATGAAATCATAAAAATCATTTCCTGTCTCCAGCTGTAGCCCAGTCCTCATATCTTCTGTCAATAGGAGGATATTGAAATGTAAAGGAAAATGCACGCACACGTTAATCCTGCCTTGCAAAATGGCCACAGCATTGTACGTTAGTGCAGCAAATTGTAATCTGCCTGTGATGTCAAATGCTTTTATTTTCCATTACAAACTGTCTGTGTTGCACAAACTCTTCTATTCAACATGAAAGAGTTTCCTCATCAATCAGGTAGGAAGGCTGGGCGCAAGAACTGCGGGAACACGTTATAAGTTCATGCTGGCCTGAATAGCAAAGATTTTCATCTCATGAATTAAGAGAGTAGAAAGGAAGAAAAAAAATCTATTGGGGAAAAAAACAAAACTGCAAAATAACTCTAGTTGTTTGGGATGGGGCCACTTGAATGGAAGGAGGTGAAACATTTGGAGTGAAGGGAAAGGGAAAAAGAAATGGTGAAAGCTTGGAGGAGCAAGAGGAGGACTCGAGCTTTGTGAGTTCTCTTGGAGGACATATGAAGGGCAAAAAGAAGCACAGGTAGTTGCCTATGAGCTGTAGGATGGTGTAAGTCCAACGAAAGTCTTCAAGGCCTCAAAATTGGCACTGAGCGATGTGAGCTGTTTGTGTGGGAAAATCCCATGCCCCATTGAAGGGAAGATTTGTCCTTGGCCTCCTCTTTGAGAGGATTTGACAGCTCCTGAAGGGAAGGAGGAGATGGATGCAGAAGATACTGGCACCCATTGGCTCTAGAGTGGGGTTGGAGTTGCACAGTGTGTGTGTTAATAAGCACGAGGGACAAAGCCAGAGAGAGCAGCCGGGGTAGCCCCAAGAGGCAGGCTTGCTGCAGCCTTCCTGCTTCTGCAGCATCCCTGGGTGCTGGAGCAGGTGGGTGAGGGCGGCACCTGGCGCTGGGACAGCGTTGGCACGGTTCCTCTGGGAACCCACCCTTGTGCCTGGTGCTTTCTGGCCATGAAGTTAAGGCTCAGAAGCAGCAGATCTTTTATTGCAGTGTTATCAGTCTGCAGATCTGGAGCCAACCCTCATGATGGGAGTGCAGCAGTGAACAGAGGCTGTGTGTGTGTTTTACCGGGGGGCTGGCAGAGCCTGGCTGCTTCCCGATGCATCCCTCTGAGCCTCTCTGGGCTTTGGCTAGACATAACGATGCACCAGTTGCTCTCTTGTACCACCACCCCTCTGGTTCATCTGTGGGTTTTCTGCAAGGGCAGTTGTGCATGGTTAATGAAAGGTGTAGGAGTGAAATGTTGACATTCTCACCCAAAGCAAGAGACTGAACAATTGTGTTTGAAATTAACCACGGAGCTGCTCCACAGTTCTCAGCTTCTGCAGTAGAAGAGCACTCAGCACCACAGTGCATGCAGTGCAGCAGACTTGGTGTGTTCTTTTTTGCTCCATGGTGTAAAGTTTGAGAGCACCTTTTTGGAAGAGCCTGCTGAATGCAGCATGGCGTGAAGTGGTTGCCCTTACAGGGAAAGTAGCCGCGTCTGATTTCATTAACGAGTCATTCTGCTGATCCCTGAGTGTACTCAGACTTGAAAGAAGTACACTTAATTACATTAAGCACAGCTTTTTCTTTCTAAACCTGCCCTGGTCCCTTGGGCTGTACTGAGAGACAACAAAAAGCTTATGAAGAACAGCTGTGTTTTTTTTTTTTTTTTTTTTTTTTTCTAACCTGTCACAGGAGGAAACATACTCAGGTACAGTATATTCATGGGATCAGAGGAAGAGGTTACAGGGGTGTTTGAAATCTGCTTTTTGAATGTAAATCTCTACATTAAGTTGGCAAAAGGATAAAGCCATCAAGGTTTCTGTGTTGCCTGTTGCAGCTCAAGATCATTTTGAAAATCCATGGTGATGTTGGAGATGAAGCCTTATCAAAACAGGAGAGAGTCGAAAGAGGGTTGAATTCAGTTCTTGGCTACTCTGAAGGCCTTTTCTATTTAGCCACCATAAGCTGGATAACCTCTTGGTGTCTTGCAACAGGGTTCACCAGCCCATCTGGATCCGGTGTTTTCCACCCAGCCAGCAGTGACAACCTGCTCGGCTGTACGGCTCAGCTGTCTGCCTCTGAGCTTTGGAGGCACCGTCACACATCTACGGTGGTTTCTGTGTCACCACAGAGTGCACATCCTTCCCCAGATGTGGGCCTTCTCTCTCCTCTCCCATGGAGCTCGTCCGGACAGCAGTTGAGCGCTGCCCTCTGGCCTAACAAGATGTGTTCATCTCTAGCCTTTCAAGTCTAGAGCTTTACAGAGGGAGGTGTCGCAGGAAAGGCGCTTCCTGTGTATTCCGCTACATCATGTGCTTGTCGTTTTCAGGACAAATGGCCTAGGTGCAGGTGTCGTTCATGGTGTGCTGTGTCCAATCTACCAGCAAATCTCTGATGGCTGCCCTTACCATGTGATATGTCAGGTGGATTTGCACCTGCCTGTCAGGAAATTCATTCTAGACTATACTTACTTATCTGTGTGTGTTAATAAGGTAGGAGGAAATGGGTGAGGTGAAAAAGTTTTAATAAAGGCAAGAAATACCAAATCTGACTAATGCCCTGTGTCCTCTGGAGCCATTCTGTTATCAAGTTGAAATCAGAGTTTGTTCTTGCCTGAAAAACAGATTTAAAAATAAGCAAGTGCTTTGTCCATGGAATTTGCCAGATACTAAAAACTAGTCTGGCTCATCTAAAATGAACTTTTTTCCCCATCTATTCATTGTAAAGGTTAGTGCTGTCTTTGTCCATCCTTAGCTCTCTTCCATTTAATTCCTAAAGGTACTGTGAACAGGTGAGAGATTTGGTGTTCATCAGCTCACTAAATATACCACTGCCAATTGCACCACACTGTGCTTGCACAAATGCATCTTTGCAGAACTTCCATGAACCTGTTCTGGTTTACACTGGCATCCTCTTGTCAGTGTTCACAGTTAATGAGTGTCTGCTCACAGTTAACCACCCTGAGCTTTTATCCATCATCCTGCTTACTATTTAGCTAATGCTTTTAGCTTTGAATATTCTCAGAAAGCTATATTTCTGTGAAAGAGAATTCCGCACCAAGTGTTCCTAAAAGCAAAGCTTTCTGATCAGGCAGATGAAGCTCATTAGTGTTACATTTTCAAGAAGCCTTTCTTTGATTCAAACTAATTAATTTTTACACATTGCAGAATTGTCCTAACTGTAATGGGGTCTAAAATCTAATAAGGTAGAAGAAACTCAGATGGAAAAAAACGGCTGTCATGAGAACAGAGTGCGGTGAACAGCTTTCGCTAATCTTGGAAATAATGATCTGTTTTACAGCTCCAAGGCTGAGCGTTTTGCAACTGTTGGTGTGTTTAAAGTCCCTGCAGTGAATTGATGGTTTTACATTGCTCGCTGTTTTTCATCCTTACAGCAGAAGGTAACTGTGATTTAATTTACTTTGTTTGTGCTGACCAGTGGTCAGTGTTGGTGTTTAGACAGAATCTGACCTCCGCAGTTTGTTCAGTGTGAATGTGAGGATTTCAGAGGATGGGGAGGGGTCTGAAGTGCCCATGCTGAGAAAAATCCTCCAAGCTCATTTCACTTTGAAACACAAATGGACCATAAAATATTGGCTAGGAAATAAAAATCTGGCCAGATCCTTAGTTTCAGCTGGCCTGATTGTTTTCATCAAGGTGGTGAACACAACATTCTCTCGGCAGGCAGACCCAGCATCTTCCAACTGGTTGGACCTTTGACTAGGTTCCTGATTTTCCTCGGCCATGCTGTGTTTAGGACATGTGAAATATGTTGAATGCCACGTTCCTGATTCTTACATTCAACAAATCTAACGTCAGATAAACTTCCTAGGTGAATATGAATACGGTAGAGGCTGAACCCTGGCGCACACTCACGGTAAGCCTGTGTTGTCAGGAGTGCCCGAAGAGCTCCTTTTCTCTTTTCTGAGTGGATCAAAGCTTGCTGAATCGCTTTCTGAGCTGTGCTTACTCATATCATTAGCAAGTACAAAGCTTTCTCCTTTGTTAGCTTTTTCCATCTCACTTTGAATGCAAAATATTCTGCTGTTGTGCTAATTAGGCCAGCAGGCTGAGGTTAACAAACACTCAGTTGCTTCTCTTATCAGCAGCCTTATTTATGCATTTGACTATTTCACGTTCTGTTTGCCTGTGATGCAAAAGAATCGGATAATTCGGGAGGTTTTTAAGTAGAAATGGTCACATATTAGAAATATTGCTAACGGGATCCCAGCTTGCCCTCAGACCTTCCTTGTCACCACGGGCTTGTCTGGAGATCTGTTGCTGGCACCCAGTGCTGTACCCAGAGGTTTCCTTGCTGCCCTTGCTCAGGTGCAGGGCACTGCCCACCTGCCTGGCTGTCACCTCTGCACCCAGCAGCTGGGAGCAGTCCTGAATGACGCTGTAGGAGGGATGTGGGTGCATGAGCTGTCTGTCACCGTCCGGATGGTCATTCAACAAGCATGCCAACAGGATTGGTGCTCATGACCAAGACAGAATGGTGTTAGTAATGCGCAGTTCATGCTGATGGCCTCTCTAAGCTACGTGCAGAGTTGCACCGTATGTCCAGGCAGCATGTAGGTCGATCTGTCTTGGCTTTCCCCAGCCCTGGTTGATGGGTGTGGCTGGTTGGAATCCTGTTTGCTGTGGTAAAAAGAGAAATTTTTGCCGACTTGTGCAGTACCAGAACTCTGTCACTCCCTGAAGATTTAACTCAGTCGCTTGGTCAACAATGCACAGATTTAAAAAAAACAAACAGCAGCAACAAAAGAAGCAAAGAGCGCTCTCTCAGGCGTTTGGTGAAAACATGGCAGAATGTGATTTCTCCCTTGCCCCAGCAGCACCTTAACTAGCCTTTCAGAAAAAGCTTGCAAAGGTGTTATTAGTTAAAACTATGCCTTGTTTGCTCAAAAGAAAAAATATTACCTGATGATTTGAACGGGCTAATGCTATTTCTTTAAACACTCCAAAGCAAATATAAAAACAGTGAATGGTCTGCTGGCCAGATGTGCTTCTCTGGCTTTTCTAAATAAGTGTGCTTACAGGCTGATAATACTACAGCTGGTAGAATCACTCTGAGTGGGTGATTCACCTGATTGCCTCTGACACTTTTCATTGGAAAAAGATTTTGTAAATGTTTTCAATAATTGCATAATTTAAATATTTCTGGATATAATTCTTGTTTTTCTTCTGTTGCTTTTTAACTGCCTGTGAATCAAATGCTTCATTATTCAACAACGATTCAGTAGGAAGGAGGTTAGCTGATGGCTGAGCCCTGCCCAGTAGCTGAGTTACAGCCCCAATCTTTCCAGGTGCTTCTAGGCAGTGGCTCTGAGTGTAGTGCATGGTGCTGTCGTAGCCTCTCGCTGCCACACGTTGGGTGGGTTGTCCTGGGGAGTGTTTGTTGGAAGAATGGCAGTTCACAGAAGAAGAGGCAAATGGGAGAATTCCCCTGTTGGAAGCTGGGGCTTCCAGATCTGCACGTTTTCAGAAAAATTGGAAAGTTTTTGCATTTTGCGGTTAGGTAAATGACCTGAAACGTGATGATAGGTTATCTCTTTGAAGTCAAAGATTGTGAGAGTGAAGATCAGAAAGTGAATGGAAGTGAGTGCTGCTGGTTGGGTGTTGTTAGGATCAGTGCTTTGTAAAGATGAAAACCAAGTAGAAGAAAATGAGTCAGATTTTTGGAATGGCAGTTTTCAGGCATCCTTATATGAGGGCATTCATGAAATGCAAGCGGAATATGAGGAAGGTCTGTAAAACCTACTCTGGGAAAGAACATGACTGATGGTCATCCTCAGGATACAACCTAGAGATACTTGTCATAACTCCCTCTGTTCAGAGCAGTGCTGGCAGGTGTAAGACCTTTTAGATAGTTTCAAAGGGCTACATGATGTTCATCTTCAGTCTTCCCTGTGACTTCCACAGTGCTTGCCTAAACACCGTGTGATTCTTAGACATAACTTGTCCACAGCAGTTAATTAACAGAAAGGCAGAGGGCTGTGATTAGAATTTGCAGTAGTTGCTTCTGGAGAAGGTAATTATGATAAGGGCAGACTTAGTAATAAATCCTATTAAACATGTTTTGTTCAGGGGTTTAAAACTTCATACTTTTTTTTTCTCCTAAAAAGGTATAAAGTGGCCACACTGCCTCAGGCAAATGCCCCTGGTTGGGAAGGAAGATGGCTGGGCCAGTGAAGCCCAAGGGACAGCTGAAGACGTTTCTGTCCCAGCAGTGATGCTGTGAATTTACCATGTTGGAGATTAGAGCACTTTCTCCTGCCAGGCAGGAAGAAGGGGTAATTCACACTGGTGACCTTGATGGGATCGAGAAGACTTTAGGGCTTGCTGATTCTCTCCTTCAGTGCTGCAGTGTCTGGGCAGTTAATCTCATCTCTCAGCAGAAGATTAATATCTCTGCAGATCATCCCCCTCCTGCCTTTCCTTTGCTCTTGCCACATCAGTTGTGGTTCTGTTGAAAATCACCCGCTCTTTCTGCCTCTCTCTTTCCCCCAGCGCTGCTGCAATTAGGAACACCTGCACTACATTGATTTTTGTTTTCTTTCTTTTTTCTTTATTTTATTTACTTTTTTACCCCCACAGACCAGCTTCCTCACAAAGCTGGTGAAGATGAGGCTTGTGCTGTGTCTGGAGAGATGTAACAGGTTAATTGAGTCCCTGCTTGTTTTACCTGTGCCCCGTGGAGTGCAGCCTTTCTCATGGCGGGAGGAAAGGAGATGTAGGGCAGAAGGTTTACCTTGGTCTGCTTCACAGTCAGGAAAAAAAAAAAAAAAATAAGTCTTTACTGTGTGGCCCTCTGTCAGGGGGAAGGTCTGGAGGTGTGACTGTTTTAATACTTGTAGATAAATACAGTGGGAATGTTTAGGCTGACAAATGTGTATGTGTAGCCTCAGCACCACTGACTGCAAGCTCTGCTCTTTGAACAACAAAGCAGAGCCCTGCCAAGTACTGGAGGAGAAGCTGCTCCTGGGTTAGCAGCCAGGCAGCAGGAGTGGAGTCACAGCCTCTTACAGAGCCACTCAGTGCTCCTGAGCTGCTGCGACAAAGGGCCCAGAAAACACGGGACTTCTCCGCTGACGCCACCCTGTCACTTGGAGCCAGAGGCTGCTGAGAAAAGGAGGATTCATTTAACAGGAGGAATTATGAGGGGATAATGTAATTGAAAGCCAGCTCTTGTAGCCTTCATGATGAGTGCTGTCACAGTTGCTTGGTGCCAGCACAACAGGTTTCACGGCAGCTGTGCTTGGCAGAACGTTCCCGTGCAAAACGCGTGATCAGCTTGACCCACTTTTGAGCAGGGGCAGACCTGTACTTGATCCTCAGGTGCTGATTATCTGTCTGGAGGGCTTTGTCTGTGTGAGAGGCTATATGTGAGAAATCTCCTGTGGGATTAAAAAAAAAAAAAAAATCACTGTGTTTCCTTCTCATGTGAGAGAAGAAACTGTTTCCCTGCAGTGCCTGTGCCCCAAGTTGTCTCTTTGTCCTTCCCAACTCCTTCATGCTGCAGGGTCCCTCGAGGCTTCTGACATCCTGCTGAAGACTTCTGGCCTCTCTCCGCCTCAGTGCTCCTGTGGAGCAGCTCTGTGCCAGTGCAGATGTTTTCTGGGCTGCTCTTCACCTGTACCATATCCTCCTGCAAATGTGGTTACCTTCGCACTGCACTCTATGCTTAGCTGCTGGTAGCTTTGCTGTGCTGTATTGCTCTCCTTTGCGGTGAGGGCCAAAGCTCCTATTCTTACATGGAAGATGATGCTGCAGGCTTTTGGGAGAAGGCAGAAGTGCCCATGGACTGCAAAAGCCCACTGTGCTTATAGCAGAGTGATGGTTTTCTGAAACCCTGTAACCTTAAAACTGTGAAGATCCAGCTTTTGGGTGAAACTTTTAGATAGTGCTACCAAGCCACCTGTGCATTCACAGGAGCTGGAAGCCCCACGTGGAAGGAGCAGAGCAGGCTCCAGTGAGCACCCAGTGAGGGCAGGCTGTAATCGAGTCAGCTCATGCTGTGTGATTCTGGCCTTTCAGACTACAGGGCATTGGCTCTGGTGAACAAGGGTTTCTTGCTAGGCCAGTGAATTAGGTTGAATCAGCTCCCCAAGATTCTGGGTTATCATTTTATGTAATTGGCTGTTTCCACATGAGGTTAAATGTCCTCGGCTGTTGCTGTGCTGCCAGCCTTGCAGCAGCAGTTAGAGACAAGGCTCTGCAGTTCAGTACAAGGGGAGGGATGGCTGGTGTCCCAGAAAGCTCCTGCTCAAATCAGAATCGACAGGGCGTGGATGGGAGGCAGGGGTGCTCTTGTCTGCTCATCAGTCTGGGGCCTCGGAGGTAGGAAGTGCCCTTAAGTCCGGCAGAGCTGGAAGCTCCGTTTATATCCCCTCCGTGGCTCTCATGTGCCTTGAGGCTTGTGTGTTTGTGCTGAGCTCGATGTCACCGTCCCATGTCTTGGTGTGTCCCCTTGGACTGTCCTTTGCCCCTTCCCTGTGCTTCAGGTACCCACAGACACTAACCAGACGCCGTTCTTTTGTGGGGAGAGAGGCTCCGAAGCGTTCGGGCAGCAGCAGGTGGAGGCAGGCCCCACAGCAGGCCTTCAGAAGTGTGTGGTGACCACCCTTTGCTGAGCATTGTTACAGGCATGGGCTGCAGGGAGGGATGCCTGTGCCTGTCAGCAGCAGTGTAGTGAAAGCTTATAATGTTCAAAGGAGAGGGAAAACCAGATTTGATTAAAAAAAAAAAAAAAAAAAACAAAAAACAAAACAAGACAAAACAAAAAAACATTCACAGTTGAAGTGTTCTGAACTCAACTGTCTTCTGATGCCTGAGGAAATGAGAATTGTGTTTTGTGTTTTCCTTAGAATTGTATGAGGGATGAACTTGTCGTTTAGATAGAAAAGAAAGCAAGGGAGTTTCGACCTGCCTGCTGTCAGGAAGCATTGGAAACCCAGCCTGAGCCCAGGAGATTACCAGTAAAAGACGCTTACCTGCATCTGGGGAGCTTTTAGAGGGCTACTGAGCGTGTGATTCCAAAAAATAATATGCAGAATGACACACTAGCTCTTATTGGTCTGTTTGATGGGCTAGGGAAAGCCGACAGGTTAGTCATTCTATCACAAATATCTTACTGTGCCCATGTTTACAGATTTGTTATTAATATCAGGCTCTTGTATATTTAAGATTCTGCGTAAAGGGAATATGAATTGTTTGCTTTTTGTGTCAGCTTGTTTGATGGGGAGATCTGGTCTGCAAGCAGGAAGTGAAATGTCTGTTGTAAGAGCTAAGACATATGGTGAATAAACACTGCGTTTGCCTTCTGAAAGGCAAAATTTAAACATCCGGTCACAAAATATATCTCATTCAAACTGGAACAAATTGGCCTTTCCAGCTTTGTTGTGACTTAGAGCCCTGCTCTGTCAGTCCCACAATGTGTTTGAGGGGCAGAGCTGGTTGCCCTCTTAGCAGCAGGACTGCCTGGTCGCCTGTGCCTTCTACACAGGAGGACGAGCTGAGATCCTGCTGTCTCCTCCACGGCCAGGGGTCCTCCAGCTCAGGTTTGGGTGCTGCAGGTGTCCGTGCAACTGACTGCATCCAGCTCAGCCTGGTGTTAGCCTTCATGCTGGCTCCATCTATCACTGGCTTTGTACAGTGCCTGGGAGATTGAGCTGGAAGCAGGATTTGGGGATTTTAGGCACTGAAGAGAACAATATTGGAGATTGTTCAGACACTTGAGTAAATTAGGGTGTAAACAGTTGTTGCTGATTTCAACATTTCTTATAAAGATAGATTTTTAAGTAATGTAATGAAAGACCAGAATCTGTCTTTGCACAGCCCCATGCCTGACATACCCCTAAAACCCCGAAGGGATTATGTTCCTGAGGAGCACTTTGGCTTTTCCTGCTGTGTAGCACAAATCCCCTTATCTTAATGTTGTTGCCCAGTCTGACCTGAGAGGAGACAATGGGGACTGGGCTTACTGAAAAACGTGATAGCTTCTAAAATGCAAGCATTTGCCTGTGTCTATACAGAAGATAGGTGGCCTATTGTGCATATAGAAATATGAAGATAGTTCCCTGTTAGTTGAAATGTACAGCTATTCTTGCTGTATGCACAAGAGCCGTTTAGAAAAGAAGTGGTACGCTGCAGATTACTTTCACAGTTACGCTTGCACTCCTGTTTTCAGAGCAGAACTCGGTGCTCTGTCCCCGTTTTTTTTCTCCCTGCGCCTGCAGCCCACACCATGCTCTTTGCCGAGCGTTTTGGGGAGCTCCTCGCCGTTGCCCGTCGCACGGCTCTGCCGCCGTGCCCCCGCACCCCCGCTGCGGATCCAGCCTCTCCCTTACCGCGTGCTTCGCTTTGCTTTCCCGCAGGCAGCCCACACGCTGCCTTTGGGGAGCGGCAGGTGCTGGGCTGAGGTGCACGGGTGGAGGCGTGACAGGGCCCCGCCAGCCGCCTGCCCGCGGGCGGTTTCGCATCGTCTGCGAGACCCTGCGAGTGCGTAACTGTTGTGTGGCACCCCCGGGTTGTGTGGCACCCCCGGCTGCCCTCGGTAACCTTCCGTACACCGGTACATCGCGGAGGAGGAGGTTAGGGAGGAAGGAGGGAAAAGCAACTCGGGCTTTCCTCTGCGGCGGCACAGCCAGCGCCGGGCGGCTCTTCCCGCTGCCCCCCGCCTTCCTCCCGCCCCCTCCTCCTCCTCCTCCTCCTCCTCCTCCCGCC